>JASAOO010003188.1:0-27658 GCA_030849075.1 Zelonia costaricensis | reverse complement strand
GCCGAGGCATTTGGGCCAGCCGCGTGACGGATTCTTCGATTGCTGAGGCGCCAGTCTGCGCTTGCATCGACGCCCCGGTGGAGATGGGCGGAACGAACGCGTTCGACTGCTCGATAGCTTGTGACTTCCAGCGGCCTATCATCCCTACACGCACTCTGCCCTTTTTCTTCATTCTTGTTCTTCCTCGATTCGTCGCACGGCTCTGCTGCACCGCTCTCTTCGACGTGCTTTGTCTGCGAGGCTGTGTTCATGAGGCACTTCACTTTGCCGTTCTTCTCTTCCAAGCCCCGTGCTGTTTTCGCCTTTGCAGAGTTCACGGCCTCCTCGTCGTCGTTGGAGTCCGCTCACACGCACTGCCGCCATCCTGCGTGAGTCGCTGTGTTTCTCTCTGTCTTTCTCGGCCCCGTGGACCGTCTTTCAGCGAGTGGTGAGGGTGCGCATCAGTGCGAGCATTTTGCACCCACGAAAAGAGCCTTGGTCACAGACGCAGAATGCACGCGTGCGGGCAGTGCCACGAAAACAAGAACACACACATCCTGTGTATCTCTATGAGACTTCGCTTCCTCTCTCACACTCACTCTTCACCCCACTCCACCCCATCCAATCCTTTCTATCAACGTCTTTCCTGACGTGCCCTGATCGCAGTCCAACCGCCCCCTCTCCCGCACCTCTTCCGCCTCCGCTGGCCGACGTCGTTTCCGCGAACACATCATCCCAGCGCGTACGCCAGCCACATGCTCTCGCTTACTCCTTCTCTTTCCTTCTTCTTTTTGGTTTCTTCTTGATGTGTCAGCACGTAGATGTATTTCTGGTGGCGCCTGCGGAGCACGAGGAAGGGGGAGGAAGGGGCATCGTGTACGTAATCATGTGTGTGTGAGTGTGTGTGTATAACTCGTGCTTCGTACTGCCACACGTCCTCTGCACATGGTTTGCCCAAGCTCTAGGCCCACGGCCCCCCCCCCGCCACCCGCCCCAGCTCCTCTTCCGGTACGTCGCATGGTAACAGCAGCGACGTTCGATGTTGTTTTTTTGCCATTCGAGGAGGACGCTAAGTGCGCCTGTCCCGTCAAGCTCGAAGCTCACGGACACACAACAAAGAGTCGGCTCTCTCCCTCTCCCGCTTTCTTCGCCCTCGCCCCCCCCCCCTCTCCGTCCGCTCTTTGTCGCACACACGCCACTCGTGGTCCCCCGTGTGGCCAGCCACGCCTGCGTGCACGCGTTTGTCTCGCACGTGTAGCGCCCTTTTCAACTGAACTTCCTTCCTCCGCCCCACCCCCACCCTTCCCTTTTCTCCTTGGACTCCCTCTCCCTCTCTCTCAATTCACATATTGATCGACACTGCCTTGCTCATCCAACTCGGTTGCAACAAGTCAAGGCTGGTACTGCGCCACACACACACACACACTGGCCAAGTACGCTTCCTCGTCTCGCCTCCCTTTTATTCGCCCCCCCCCGTGTTCGCAGAGGCGATGGAGCACAGGGAGGAGTTCGAGGTTGTCACGACGCCCGATGGTGCCAGCACCCTCCCCGTCCGCCTCGCATGCGCGACCGTGACTGAGCACTACCAGCGCACCACCACCGCCCACTCCAGTGTCGCCTCTGACCCAGCGGAGGTGTGCAGCACCGGGCTGCGCGTCTACGAGGGGGCGCAGGTGTTAGCGGCGTTTGTGTTTCAGTTCGGCGTGGCGCTGCTACCGCCGTCGCAGCCCACCTCCGTCGTGGAGCTTGGCTGCGGTTGTGGGCTCGTCAGCTTCACGCTGGACCACGTTGTGCGCAGCGCGGCCACCGCGGATACTGGGTCTGCTCCTACCCCATCGCGCTACGCAGCACCGACCACGCTTGTGTTCACCGACGCGTCGGCCGACTGCCTGGCGCTTGTCCGACGCAGCGGCGCCATGGCGCAGCGCACGGTGCTGGAGCTCACTGGGACGGCAGACGACGTCAGCGCTACTGGGCTGGTGCAGTCGAGCAGTGTGGAACTCCGCACTTTCCGACTCGCGTGGAGTGACGAAGGGGTGGACGCACTCGTGCGGCACCTTCCGCCGCGTCACCCGTCAAGCTGTCGCGCTAGCAGTGCAGCCGTGCAGCTGGTGATCGGGTCCGACCTCCTCTACTACCGCGTCGACGTGAATGGGCTGCTGCAGGCGGCCCGCCGCCTCCTCTCTCGCCGACCCGGCGATGACAGCGCAGCGAGCGGCGACGCGGAGGCAGACGGCTTTATCGCTTTCGCCCACTTCATGCGCATCCCCGATGGGCACCGCAAGCTCGCCGCCATCGCAAGGGACCAGCAGCGGCTGCACATCGCCGCCGTTCCACTCACTGCCTTCTTGTCACACGAGCTCGTCTCATTCCGTGGCTGGAACGGGATTGAGCTCGTGGTGATGAGCCCGCGCGGAGCCGATGGAGTGGCTGGGGTGGTGGCGCACGAAAGCGAAAGTGCAGCTGCGGCGACTGATGTGGAGCAGCTGCGCTCTCGTCTTCACGCCCGGGCTGCTGCGTTCCAATACGCGTGTGGCAGCGCTTCTCCGGCGGCAGTCGCAGCCGCGTCGCAGGCACGGCGGCTCGCTTCTCTGCTAGAACCGTATCCTCTCTGCGCAGCTCCATCGCTCCGGCACGGCGAGGGTAGCGGAGGAGGCGCGACGGCGTCTGAGCAGCCGGAGCTGGAGGCCTTCATGAACCTTCTCCTCTGATCAAGCTGTGCTGGTTCACTTTGCTTCTGCGTGCAATTCGGCGGGCATCGTCTGCGCCGCGCCCATCGCCTCGCTCCATGGCGTGTCTCTGTGCGTGTGTGTGTGTGTGTGTGTGTGTAAACATGTCTCACCGCTCCGCAGTCAACCATTCGTCACGAACTCAGTGTTTTTTTTTTTCTTGTGGGTGTTGCTGCACTGAGAAGCGCGTGCTCTGGTGCGCCAAGACTAAACGGACCCATGCGCCCGTGAAATGGGGTTGGGCCAGGCGGCGCTGCTACGCACCCCTCACCACCACCCCCCCGGCCCGTCGAGCGACGGAGACAGAGACGAGGTGGAGTTTTTTTGCGCGATGCGTCTGCGCGTCTTCTTCACGCATGCACACCACCTGAGCCAACTCTCTGACCTTCTGCTTTCCACCCCTCCCGTCCCACTGACTTCTTGCATCGCTGACGCTGTCACCTCGTCTGATTCATCGCAGAGTGTGCCTTGCATCCTCTACACTGCTGCCCACTCCCCGTCATCCATTCATCATCACCACCGGCTCACCCAGTTCAAACTCGCCTAACCTCCTCTCCCACACGCTTCTCGGTTCTCCTCCTCCCCCCCCCCCTCGCTTGTCTCGTTGCTTCTTTCTCACCTCCCTGACCCCTCCTCCTCGTGCTCGACCTGCTGGCTGGCAGAGTGACGATCGTGTCGCCGCCTTTCCCCCCCCCACCAACCCTCAAACTTCCCCCTTGTCTCGCCTTCACTTTGAGGGAGTTTTAGTTCTGCGCTACTGTGGTGTGCACTCCGCTGCGGTTTTTCTTCGTCGATTGCACTTCACTTTGCTTGCATTGCCATCCACCGCACGCACGCACACACGCGCTGCTGTGTCTCCCCTTCACTGCTATTCTTGACTCCTCGCCTTCCCCACTCCCTGCAACTTCATTCTTTCCCCGCTTACGACTCCGGCGGCCATGCAGGGCAACGACACGTCTGCGGGTCAGGCGCCGCCCGGCGCCGCGCACCCCATGTCGACTGAGGACTGGGCGAAGGCGAATGCGGAGCTCGATGAGCGCTGGGCGAACCGCCCTCAGCTGGTGCCACGGCAGGCCCCGGAGGGACTCCACTTTGCAGAGCTGCCCGTGTGCCGCCTGCCCAACGGCGGCGTGTCGCCCGGGGCGAGGAAGCAGCTCGCTGAGATTACGGCACGTCGCGAGGCCGAGCAGCGGGCGAAGGAACAGGAGGCGCAGCAGGAGCAGCAGCAGCCCCAAGCCGATCCGTACCGAGAGCTGTGAACAGTGGGTCCCCTACTGCAGGCATCACCACGGAGTCACTTCTGTGAGCGTTGAGCAGAAAAATGGGGGTGCGGAACAGCGAAGCTCCGCCAGTGTGCGTTCATCCCCCCCCTCCCCCCCCCCTTTACTTCCTAGTTCAGCTTCACGTACTCGTCTTCGTCCCTCTACTTATCTCCTTTGAAGTGTGTGGCTCAGTTTCCACGTCCGCTCTTCTTCGCCTCGTTGTACAGCACCTCTGCAAAGGACAGAAGGGTTTTTTTTTTTTCAATGTGCCGTTTTCGAAGCAAACGTTGTAGCAGAGCGAGTCGTGTGTCTTTGGAGCCCGCACTACTAAACCCCACACCTTGGCTCTCTCCTGGTTCCCCCGTGCAAGAAGCTGGGTCGAGACTCAGCCTCCCGCCCTGGGCGCTAGAAAGAAACCGCACTTCAACACAGCGTGGGGACCGGAGCGCAACTTCCGAAAGAGGCGAAGAGCTCGCGAAACGTAGGCACTTTCTTGCTGCGGCTGGTTCAAACGTGGTCACTGCCGGAGGCCATAAGCGGCGGACGCCAGACCCGACCTCTTCGCCAACACCGTGCGGGGGGCGACCGCCTCGGAGAAACGGCGAGACCCCGACGGCCTCCCCGCGTTGCGGGTACTGGACCCTCCCACCACCTGAGGTGGTTTGGCTTCGGTAGGGAGAGGAGCTCTTACCTTTCCCACCAGAGGTGGGTAGTAGACCTGGAAACCGCGTTGAGGTGGCTCCCGTTTTCCAAGAACCTCAGCGGCTGCATGGGAGCCAAACGCACGACTTGGAGTCCCCTACAGCGAAGAGGACCGCATGCATGCTCACCATCGCAAAACAGTGCTCTACTACTGCAACCCTCCCCCCTCCTACGAAACTGCCGCGCATCCATCGCACCCCCCCCACCCCTCACCTCCTCATCATCCACCTCTGGCACTCGCACGCCACCGCGGCATCGTCCTAGTTTCCCAACACCACGTCTCCCTTTCTTTTCCTCACTCGACCACTCACTCAAACTCATCCGCACTCCGCATTAGTGTCATGCAGCACGACCCCAAACCTGTGGGCGAGGGGGCGCCTGCTGCAGGGGTGCAGCCCGCAGGCTCCGCCAGCGAGGCCTCAGAGAACACCACCCCAGAGTACCTCTGGGAGCACCGTCCCCGCCTGCTGAAGATGCTGGGTCCCAACGGCTGGCAGGATGCGGAGCCGATGGTGTGCCGCTTGCCCAACGGCGGCATCTCACCCGGGGCGCAGAAGCAGCTCGCTGAAATCACAGCACGCCGCGACGCCGAGAAGCGCCTGCAGGCGCAGCAAGCGCAGGCGGATGCGAACCGTGAGCTGTGAGGCGGCGCCTGCCGCTGTGAATGGAAAACGATGCGGACGACTTCACTGCATCGTGCCATTGGGATGAAAGAGAAAGAGCGAGAAGGTGAGGGGCGGCACGGGGCCGCCGATGCGACCATGCTGAGACAGTGCATCTCGCGGGTGGGCGGCCCTCGTCTCGTGTCCTTCTCCCTTTCCCTTCTCATCGCAGTGCTGCGCCGCCGCCCTTCCCCTTGCACCGTTGCTTCATCGAAGCTTCCCCGACGCCCCCCTCTAACCCTTCTTTTATTGAACACATGTGTGCACCGCTGATGAGCCCCCCCCCTCCCCTTTGTGACGCCTTTCTCCGGGTTTGCGTGTGCGTGCATGCGCACCTCGCTATCCATGGCCCTGAGCCCCACCCCAGTCCCCTTCTTCGCACACCTACCACTCATCGAGCGTCGCCCCACCCCTCCGCCCCACCCCATCTTCCGTTGTGTCACTGCCTTTTCGTTTCTCCCTCAGCTGCCACCTTCCGTGTTACCTTGTCGCGGTGGGCCCCTCGGCTTTTCCTGCTTCTCGATGTCCTGGTCAATTTCGTTGTGCTGCATCTCCGTTGTCTTCTTCACCCTTGCGTAGCCCACCACCGCAAGAGGTCTAGTGCGTGACATGAGAATACAGCACCCCCGTCCATTAAAACTCTCGCTACTCGAAAAGAAGAACCTACACCCCAATCTCGAACAAAGAAAACGCACAGATGAGAAATGGAGATGGAGGCCGTCGCGCGCGGCGTCGAGCAGGCCGCTCACACGGGCACACGGTTGACGTGGCTCCGCTGTGTCTACTGCAAAGACGAGGAGAACACCTCTGCAGCAGCCGGGTGGCAGTCGGGCTCCAGCTGTCTCTCTCGACCGCGGGTTCGCACTCCGCGGCGCACGCACCCTTTCCCTCGTCCCGTCTTCCACGATCGCCTCTTGCTCTCCCCCACACCCGCTTCCACTCAGGAATCACATCGCCACCGCCACTTCTCAGCTCACTTCTACCCACGCTGTTTTTCTATGTTTATTTAACCGACATCTTGCACCGGAACCTACGTAACGCACCGGTATCGAAACCGGCGCTCGTCTTCTTTCCTCGAGTGGCCTTTGCGTCCCCATCCATCTCACCAAAGCACTTGCTGCTGCTCCTGCTGCTGCTGCTGGTCGCTTGTCGGCGACTTGGCAAGCGTTGCTCTCGCGCAGTCACCATCGCCTTTGTGCGTGTCACGCATCAGCTTGCGCGTTTGCCGAAAGATGAGTCAAAGTACGTCGGAGAAGCCGAATGCGGCGGTGCCGGGGGAGATGCACCCCAACACGGTGGACAATATGGACCAGCTGCTGGCCGAGGGCGAAGAGCGTGACCACAGTCGCCCTCGCATGGTGCCGCGTGACGCCGCCGGTGACGCCGGTCCCTTCAGGAGGGCCGAGCCACGCGTTTGCTGCTTGCCGAACGGTGGCGTGTCCCCCGGGGTGCGGGCGCAGCTGGAGCGCAACCGAGCACGCCGGGAGGCCGAGCAGTCCGCACAAACCAAGTAGCGCCCGCCACCGCACGTTGTGCGTGTCGCCGCAGGGCTCCTCCTCTGCTCGCTCGTCCTGTCTCGCTGATGGATTGAATGTTTCGCATTTCCTCCTCCCCCAGTAGTGCCAACGCCTGTGGTACTGCTCCTCCTATTCACACGCGTTGCACCTCTACCACGCTGTCGTTGACGGGCAAGTGTGTTGTGCCGCTGTAACCACACACACACAAACAAACTCCTCCCCCTCACTATTCCCTCTTTTACGCACCCTCTCCCTTTTCTTTGTTGCTGCGTCACGGCTTTACTCTGATGCTCATCGTTTCTTCACATGTTCGAGTCTTGAAGTCAGCGGTGCAGAAACAGCAACAAACGAACAGAGCCGTCGCAACCACAGGTGTCCGTCCCGACAGGTGCACGTGGATGGAGGACGACTGCCGGCCGCGCTGTGCGACTGGGCACACCCTGAGTTCTCTGCCCAGCAGGAGGGCTTCGCCGTGCTACCAGCAACAAGAAGTGCGTTAAACGAAGAAGGTACACGGGTGCCCTGAAGGCAGCGAAGCCGCACCCTCACACGAGGAGCTCCCATTTGGCTGCGAACACACACGAAACGTCTCCTCTGTTCTTCTCTCCCTCCCTCCCCCACCCCTCTCTCTCTCGCCGCCCCCCCCCTAATCCCCTGATGCACGTGTGCCTACGCCCACCTCAAAACACGACGACGAAACGCCCACCAAACGCTGCACCTGCACACTGCATCATCCACTGATAAAGGAGTCCCACAACGCACTCACCCCCCTTCCCTCCACTCCCCCCCTCTCAGCCCTCTCTAGATCTCCATCCCCCCGCCCCTCCTACCTACCCGGCCACTCGCCTCCCACCTCCTGCTTCCCCTCTTTCCGCTCAAAGCTTCTACCCTATACATCTATATCGAAATTTCTGCCAGCCTCAGCCACTGACTCCGTGGCCTTCCTTTTTTTTCTTTGTGTTCTCCGTCGCTCTCGCGAAGGCGCAAACACCCGCCGTACACTGCGTTAGGGCCACACACGCACAGCTCGTTCCCTCGTCAAGGTCTTGTCGGCCTTTCTGCTCCGTCAGGGTGGCCTTTACTCTTTTTTCGGTTCTCTCTCTCTCCAGCGCCCTCTGCGCGGCGCCCGCACACGCACACGCCAACGCACGCGCAGTCGCGCGCAGCTGCCACAACGGCGCCGCTACACCGCCGGTCCCTCGCCGTCGTCGGCGGGGCCCTCCTTCTTACCCTGCTTCTTCTCCTCGCGGGTGCCATCCCGCACCGGAGGGCACACGCGTTGCGGGTGTCGGCACCACAGATGTCCGCACCCGCACCACCAGCACCAGCAGTGGATGGCGAGGCAGCAGTGCAGCCACCGCCGCTGGAACAGCAGCAGCAGGAACTGAAGCGCATGACGCTCGAAGATCTTGACCGGATGGACGCCGAGGCCGACGAGCGCTGGCGCAACCGCCCTCGTCCGGTGGCGCGGGTCGGCGCCGGTGGCACCGACGCGCTGGAGGTGCAGGAGCTGCGGGTGTGCAGCTTGCCCCACGGCGGCGTGTCGCCGGCGGTGCGGGCGAAGCTTGAGCAAAGTATGGCGCGCCGCGAGGCGGAGCGGCGCGCGAAGGAGCAGGAAGCCCAGCAGCAGCAGCAGTAAACGCCAGAGAAACACGAATTGTGAGATCGCCTATTCACGCTGCGTGACTTACCCATGGGGAGAGAAGGGACGAGTGCCGAGGATGAGGGAAGGCAGTGCAGCGGACAGCAGCCACAGTGCGGCTCAGGATGAAGGTCCTTTCTGTGCAACGGCTACCCCCGTGATGGGCTTCTCCCTGCCCTGCCCCACCACTCCACGCCCCCACCCACCACCACCTCTTTCTCTCCTCTTCTTTCCGAGTGTACGTTTCGTGGCTTGGGCTTATTTTCTGCCTCGCCTGGATTCTGTTTGCTTCTCACTCGTGTACTCGTGTTGGCGCAAGCTCCACTCTCCTCCTTCATTTGTCTCTCCTTCTCTGTCCGCCTATCAGTGTTCTCGGCTCGTTTTTTTTTTTTGTTCGCGTTTGTGCTTTTCGCTGTTTTGTGCTCCGCGCCTCAGTCTGCACTCAGTGATACTACGCGTCTGCACACGTCCCTCCACGACACTCTCTCGCTCCCTCCACGTCTCTCTCTCTCCGTGCGATGATGCAACGCGACTGGCAAGAGATTCGCGTTTGACGGCGAGGGGCGGGGGGGAGTAGCGGCGTCGTGTCGAGACGGCTTCAATGCGCGACGACGTCGGGAAGCGCCTCGCGACGTTGTGAGACTGCGTTTTCCTTTCTTTGCTGTGTTTCTGGGGTCTGTCTGCGAATCTATTATACAGCTGTGTGCGTCATCGTCCCTGGTTCACTGTTTTTTCGGCTTCTTATCAGTACCCGTGCTCAACGGCACCACACGCAATACCGAGTGCAACGTTGCTTCTTCTTTTTTTTTTTTGTGCCATCACACTACTTCGCTCCGTCCCACTCACCACCGACATTCACCCCCCCCCCTCCCCCTCCGCCCATCACGAGCCTACCGGCCCTCTCACCCCCGCCCCCCTGCCCCGCCCCAGCTACTACGCTCACGACGGCGGCGAGTCAGCAGCGGGACGAGAAGAGACACATTCTTTGACGTACTCGGTGTCGTGGAAAGCTGTTCCGGCGCCACCCGTGTCCTTCCTTCCCCCCCCTTTCTCCCCAATTTAGGGCTGGCACCGCGCCGTGGTGTCAGCGTCGCCGCTTCGCTTGATGAGGGGCCCGAGGGAGGCCTCAGTGTGGGGTGGTGGCGTCTGCGTGAAGGCGCATGTGTGCAAACGCCGCCGACGAAGCAGGGGAAAGGCGCAACGCGAACACACTTCTGTTTTTTTTTCGGCATAAGAAATCACGGATGGTACCGAGAAGACACGCAAACCTGCTATGCACACGCATGAGAGACTCTGCAGCCACTGGAGTACCTGAGGGCGAGGACTAGAGGATGCCTCTGCGCGGTGGCCATGGAGCTGGTCCCCCTACCCCTCCCTCCCCAGCCGAGTGCTCCTTCCTTGAGCTTGGGCGTACTCACTCACTTTCGGCTCCCACACCCCTCACCCTCTCGATGTCTTTTATGTCGTACTACCTTGTGCAACCGACTCGATTGCACGGCTGGCACTCTCACTCAAACTTGCCTCCCTCCCCCTCCCCGCCCTCCCCACACACACACACAAATCTGCTGCCCCCTCCACACTCGTAGTGTAGCATCCGCTCCGCCGTCTTCCCCCCTCCCGCATCGCCCTCGTCCACGAGTGCTCTCCGTCTTTACTCCATCCCCCCCCCCGACTGCCCCTCTCCGTCCCTCTCTCTTTCGTAGCGTACGCACCTCCTCCCACTCTATTTGCGCTGCGCTGTCCAACACCAACGTCTTGCCCCTCGCCCCTCCTCCCCCTCCTCGCACACCTCATCCCATTTTTTTGACTTCCACAAGCGCACGCAATTTCGCACCCCACCCCGCCCCCGCTGTCCTCCCTTGTGCTCTCCTCTCCTCTCATCGTCTGCAGTCTCTTCACCTCCGCGCCCCGTCCATCAAGCCTCTTCTGACCAATACGGTCCGTATCGAAGGGCCCTCGCCGCCGCGTCTTTCTCCCGCGTCCGTCTGCACATATCTCTGTGTTTGTGTGTGTTTGTGTGTGTTTGTGTGTGTGTGTGTGTGCCCCACCCTGTTCGCCGTCTCCCACGCCTCCTCCCCACCTCGACCACAGACACCATCAGTGGTTCGCCTCTTCCTCGTCTGGTGTGGCACTGCTCCTCCGTCCATCCGCCCCCCCTCCCCGCACCCCTCGCCGCCGCCGGGTGCTTGTTTCGGTGCGATTTTGTTGTTTGTCTCCGATTCGTTTTTGCCTTGCCAGCAAACGACTCCGCCTCGCTCCACCGGGACGTGTCTCTCTCTCTCTCTCGCTGTCTCTGTCTCTGTCGACTCCTCCTGCCTCTTCCCTTCATTGTGTGCCTTCTCTGCTTACGTCACGTCGCACCAGGCCGGTGCCGCTTTCGTGTTTGTCCTCCCTCGCTCTCTCCGTGCCTCCCTCCCACACACCCCCACTGTCGTTTTTCTTGCTGTCTTTCTTGTGCGTGCCTTCAGACCGCTGTACCTCCTCACGCCTGCGCCCAGCTCCCTCCCTCGCATCCCTCCCCCCTTTTTTTGTGTTGTGCTCCTTTTCGCCTCGTCCTCCCTCCCTCCCTCACCAACTCCTTGTGCAAGCTCCAGCGTTGATTCCCGTGTCCTCCCTTTCCCTCCTCTCCCCCCCCCTCACTCCACCTTTCCTTCTTCCGACACGCAAGCACCGCTGCGCTGCTGCTGCTGCTGCTGCTGCTGCTGCTGCTGCTGCTGTGTCACCCGTCCCGTGCCGCCGGAGCTCTCCTCTTCATCTTTCTGTCTTTCTTCTCTTCTGCTTGCTTACGTGTGTTCTGTTGACTTGTCTGTTCCCCCTCGCCTCACTTCTGCGTGCGTTCTCTAACTTTGTCGTTTGTTCAGGCGGGGTCTTCGTGTGTTGCCTTCTTCGAATCGGGGAGGCGAAAACCAAAAAAAAACGCAAACTTCGATATTTGTCACTTTTTACACGAACACAACCCCCAGCCCCCCCCCCTCAACGCACGGCGCATTGTTCGCATTGACGTCAAACACACACACACACACTACAGAACAGAACAGAAAAGAGAATCTCTGAGTTACTTCGAGAGTCGCCACCACCACCACCCCCTAACACACGCACTCGCAAACACACGCACATAGAGAGAAGTCATGGGTAGCAAGCCGAGCAAGCACAACGACAAGAAGGTCGTCGTCGCAGCGGCCAGCCGCAAGCCCGCGCACAACGGCGACCACGCCGCAGCAGCAGCCAACACCCACTCCGCCGAGATCAGCGGCTCCTTCGCCCCGTCCGACTCCAACGAGCGCGGCTCGCCGGAGCGCCGCGGCTTCAACAACCCGCGCCCCGCCCGCCGCGAGAGCAGTGGTGACCGCACGAACAACCGGCAGACCCGCATGGTTGGTGCAGAGGACATGGACGGCGGCCGCGAAGCCCTGGATGAGCGCCCGTTCCACCAGGAGAAGGTGAACCGCGTGCCGACCAAGGCGTTGCTGAAGCCACCCAAGAACCCCAACTCCATGATCGCCGACCCTGACGACGAGTACGACCTGTATTAGGGCCCCCTCCCCTCCTTTCGTACCTCTCCACCACCCCATCCCCTTCCGTCAGGGGCAGCGCACAGACGCTGCGCACACGCGATAAGCTGCATGGATGTAGCGCACGTGGGAAGTGAATGAGCTGCAGAACGGCCGGCTCTGTTTTCCGCCGAAATCCGCCGGCGCGGCACTCACGGTGGGAGCCTTGACAGTGGGCCTGTGCCGTCGCCCCCCTCCCCCCACGCACTGCGGTGGGCAACGGAGAGAGCGAGCTGAAAAAGAAGATGAGGAGGGCAGCGGCACACCCTCGCTGCGGGTGTGTCGGTGCTGGGCTCTCGCATCGCCCCTTTTTTGTTTGGAAAAGGACATCGCGGTGCTTCACGATGTTGCGCCGGACTCGTCACACTCGCCTCGCTCCACCCACCCCACCCCCACCCCTTTCGCTGCCGTGACATGCTTGCACGGTCCCTCCCCCCCCCCTCCTCTCGTGCGCGCAGCCGACGTCGCAGAGCAGACGGCCGCGTCGCTACTCTTCAGGTCTGTCGCAGCAACAACGGCAGCAGCTACAAGCATCGCGGTTGGTGCGCCTCGACACGCGCCCCCATCAGCACGCAGCNTGGGCTCTCGCATCGCCCCTTTTTTTGTTTGGAAAAGGACATCACGGTGCCTCACCATGTTGCGCCGGACTCGTCACACTCGCCTCGCTCCACCCACCCCACCCCCCCCACCCCTTTCGCTGCCGTGACATGCTTGCACGGTCCCCCCTCCCCCCCCTCTCGTGCGCGCAGCCAACGTCGCAGAGCTGACGGCCGCGTCACTACTCTTCAGGTCTGTCGCAGCAACAACGGCAGCAGCTACAAGCATCGCGGTTGGCGCGCCTCGACACGCGCCCCCATCAGCACGCGGCCCCGCGCGCGCGCGCATAGGAACGCCACTGTTTCTATACGCACCTCGACGGAGACAACGAACGACGAGAATATGTACATGACACGCATTTCACTGAACGTCTTGGCCTGCTCGTGCCTTTACTCGCTCGAGCATGCCCGTTGTCCCATTATCTCACCCTCGCACAACTTCTGCCCACGCATGGAGCGCAGAAGTGTGCTTGCGTGATTCTTTGGTGTGTGTACGTGTGTGTGGATGTGTGGTAATTAATGCGGTGCGCTCAAACCCGAGTGTGTGCTTAAACGTGTGCGTGTGTGTACGCGTGGCTCATCATCTTCTTTTGTTGTTTTTCTCTCGTTTGCGTTTTGTGTGTACGAGCGAGCGCGCGCTTTGTCTGTTTGTGTGTAAATGTGCCGAGTCGTGCACTCCTGTTGACGCTCGGGGAACTCGCCGTGTACTTTCGCACGCCAACGTACACACATGCGCACGCTCACGCTCACGCCTACACCGCCTAGCGCCCGTCATGTTTCCTGTTTGGTTGTTGTTCTACTCTGTTGCAGTTGTCTCACGTCGTGTGGGCTCAAACTTCACCCGCTTTGTGTGCGCATGACTGCAAACGAACGCGTTCTTTCACGGGAATTGGCCGACCCCCCCCCCTCCCCTCCATGGTGTGGTCTGTTGCCGTCTTTCCTGTTTTTTTTTTCTTCTCCCCCGTCGTCGGCGGCGGTGGTCGAGAAGAAGCGTCGGAGTTGCGCACGAGCGTCTTTGTCCTTTCACGCCGTGCTCATCGTTTGTTTGTTCGCTTTGCGTTTTGTTTCCTTTGCTCGGCGCGGGGTGCGGCGTGGTGTGCTGTGCTGTGGCACCCTCTTTCCCCGCTCCTTGTTTCCCTCCTCCTTGTCCACACATACGCACGGCACATCTGCCCGACTCCCCCTCCCCTCCCCTCCCCTTTCGTCGCTGTCTTGTGAAGGCAACGTGGAATTGCCTATCCTGCCGCGTCTCTTCTCGTTCTGTGTCTGTGTGTTTTGGTTTTTGAAGTGTTTCCTCCTTTGTCAGTTTCCCATCTTTTTGCTTCCTCTCACCTAGCACGCGTTTAATTTCTCCACTACCATGTATCCCTGTGTCCGCATGCGTCGAAGTGCATGTGCACGTGTGTTTGGGGGGTGTGTGGGGTGTGTGTGTGTGTGTGCGTGTCCGTTCGTAAACGTGTTGGTGGTGATTCTGCTCTCTTGTCCAAGTGGGCATGCGAGCTAGTGCATGTGCGGTCGCGTCGCCTCTCCCGGCTGCTCGTATGAGGTGACGTGACTCACTTGTGCCTCCTCCCCCCGCCCCACCCCCATCCCTCACAATAACGTCCCCACACCGTCAGTTTTTTTTTTTCTGAGGAGCGCGAAACATGTCCACCCTCACTAGCGCACGCACGCATAGCCCCTCCTGATAAGCCCCCACCCCACCCCTCTTTCGCCAGCGACGCCACCCTCCATCTCACAGCTTCTTCTGCCATTTGTGGCACACACGCACACACACACATAACCACCTCCTTTGTGAGAGAGTCACGTAGTGGCACGCGTGCAGGTGTGACTGTGGCCGTATGAATGCGTGTGCTTGTGTGGGTGGGAGTGGGCAGGTGCGTCATCTCTGCCCTCGTTTGCCGTCAAGTTGCGTCATTTTTTTGTTGTTGTTGTTGTTGCTTCTTGTTTGTTGTTTTTCGCCTCTGTGTTGTCGATTTCTTGGTTTGTTCCCCCTTCTGTCCGCCTCCTGCCCCCCCCCCCTCGCACCTTCATCGTGGTTACGCGCGTCAACTCCTCCCTAGTCCTCCTCACCTCCAACCCTTCTGCACACACACCCCTCCCGACATCCGCCCTTTCTGCCATGGACACATGCACAAACCCCGGCGCATTGCCACAGATGGTGCCTTCCCCTCCCCACCCTCTCTCCACCCTCCTCCCCGCAGCTGCGACTTCTTTGCAGACACCCTTGTGTACCCATGCTACCTCTCCCATCCCCCCTGTGTTCCATACGACCTCCTTCTCCCATGTCTTACTTTTCTCCCATCACACACCTCTATTTTGTTGTTGTTTGTTTCGCATGTGTGAATCGATGTTGCTGGCTGGCTGTGTGTGTGTGTGTGTGTGTGTGTGTGTGTGTGTGTTTGTGTGGCCGCAGCGACACTGATCTGCTGCTGCTCCTCGTGTGACCGGTTGTTGTGTTGGTGGGAGAATTGGCTGGTGTTTTTCCTGTCGTTGAATATGGATGTGCGTGTGTGTGTGTGGTCGTGTACGCACACGCAAGCTCTTCTCTTTTCTTGGAGTCTTGTGTGCATGAACACGTGTCTCTGATTCCCCTTTTCTTGTCCGTCTTTCCTCAGATGAGGTTCCGGTGATGTTCTCAATCAACCGCTCTCTCTCTTTTTCTGAATGCCTGTGCCTGTGTGTGTCTTTGTGTGTTTGTGTGATTACTTCTCAATGCGCACCTCCTAAATTCTCTTTTTTTTTCTTTTTTTTTTCTTTTCTTTTTTTTTGCTTTTGTGTGTGTTGCTGCGTGCAGACGACGCATGTGCATCTCTTTCGGTTGGCGTTTGGGCCGTTTGGTCGCTGCCGCTGCCGTTTTCATCGTCGTCACGATCCCTCCTCTCGTTGTCCTCCGTGTTGCTGCTCAGAGCTCTCATCGCTGTTCGATCACCGCACTCTTCTTTCTGTCTCGCTGATCACCACACGGATCGACACGCAGACACAACCTGCCGCTCGCAGTCCTCTCTCTACGGGGGGTGCGTCTTGTGCGTGTGTGTGTGTGTGCGTGTGTGTGTTTGTCTGTCTGTGTTTGGTCGTTTTCTTTTTTTCTGCGTGTGCCTGTCATTGCGGTGTGTGTGTGTGTGTGTGTGTTTGTCTGTGTGTGGGTGTCGGTGTACCCCATCCAGCATCCTGCATGTAGCGGCCTTTGTCGTTGAGACGGCTAGTCGGCGAGGAGCGAGGACGGCGCTCGTGTGTTCTTTTGTTTTTGGGGGGCCGAGCTGTTACGCTCAAAAAAAAAAACGAAAGAGGCAAGGCGGGGGTGGGGTGGGGGCGCGGCATTCGCATGTTATCCGGCGTCCCCCGTCCCCCCCCCCCCCTCTCTCAATGCCCAGACCCCACCATTCATACCTCCTGCTTGGTGGATGCCCCCCCCCCCCTCTCGCCGCCCTCCCTATTTCCACCTCCTCCTCTTTGCAGCTTTCAACCTCCTTGCTTTGCCCCCCCCCTCCCGTTTTCACGCAGCGCACGCACACGCTTACACATGAACAAGAGCGTGTTAACCCCGCCGTGAGCGTCCGGTGCCGTTAGTTTCCTGCGTGTGTGTGTGTTTGTGTGTTTGACTGACTCCCCTTCTCCATGTGTTTCTCTCCTCTGGTGCTCTCTCCCCTGTTTCCTCCTTTGTCGTTTCTCCTTTTCCGTCCCTCAGTTCCCGAACCCCTCGTGTGCGTTGCCGTGCGTGTTTTTCTGTGGGGGGCGCGGTGGTCGTAGCGGTGGTCGTAGCGATGGTCGTATGTAAGCGTGTGTGTGTGTGTGTGTGTGTGTGTTTGCGTGTTCGTGCATTCTGCTGCAGGAGATGGAAGGCAGGTAAGGGAGGGAGGCGCGGGCTTCGACGGTGCGTTGTTGTTTTTTTGGCTTTTTCATTGGACTCGATCTCGGCGGTGCGCTTGCACTCTTGCACAGTGTTGACCGTCTCCGTCTCTCCGTGTCGCCTTGTATATCTGGCCGCCGCCACCTTCCCGTCCCGCCCTTCCCCCCCCCCCTCTTCACCTTCCACCCGCCCTCCCCGTCCCTCTATCGCTGTTGCACCACGCTCTCTTTGCTTCACCCCTGCCTCCCCGCCGCGTGGGGAAACCATATATCAGCGCTTGCATCCGTCACCTCCCCCCCCTCCCTCCTTCTCTCTCCTTTCGTTTGTGTCCATCAACGGCGCATCAGTGGTTCAGCACACTCCGTGAGAGAGAGGAACCCTCGCACCAGAACACCGACACGGCAACGACAGACCACAAACATAAGCTTTCTCGCAGAGTCTTCTCAAGAAGAAGAAAAAAACGAAGCGAAGGAAAGAAAGAAAAGCGAACCACTGCTTTGCCTGGCAGAATTCGGGAGCCGCAGGGCTGGGCGACACGGAATGCTGTGCGTGTGCGTGTGTGTGTGTGTGTGCAGCGCTCTTTCTTCGTTGGTCTGCGTGTCCTGCGGGATGCGGCCAAACAACGACTGGTCGCTCGGCCCGGCTCGCCTCCTCGCCTCAACCCCCCGCTCCCCTCCCTCCCTTCTCCCGGCTTGGGGCCACAAGTGTTCCACGAAGGAGGAAAGGCAGCAGCACGGCGGAGCAGACAGCGCCGCTCCGCCGTAGTGACCTTTGTGGTCGGTGTGAGCCGCGGTGTCCCACGCTGCGTGGACGCCCCGATCGGCGGACTGGCACTCCGTGACCGCCTCCCTTCTGTAGAAGTGGTACTCAACAACTATCACAAAGCTCCCTACTCTCCACCTACCCTCTTTTTCCCCTTTCTTCTCCCCATCTCTACCGACTCTTCCCTACCACATTCCGGGGCTTGATCCACTCACGCCGCTGCGCCCTGGTCCCCCTCCTTCTCCCCCTCCTACTTCAAACGTGGCGTCGCTGCCCACCGCGAACACACGGCACTCCGACACATCGACTTCCCGACCTTACCCTCCTCTGCGCAGCAGCTCAAGAGCCCAACGACGGAATCTGGCACGGACAGGGTCAAGGAGCCTGTCCCGCTCTCACGTTACGCGGCTTCTTGTTTGTTTGTTGTCCAGTGCGGTTGTGTCGGCTTGTGCGTTCCGTGTTTGTGTGTGTGTGTGTGTGATAACCTTCCTTGGCTGTCACTCACGCCGCTCGAGAAGCCCCTCTTGCCTCCTTCTTCTGCTAGGTGTCTTCTTTTTTTTTTTTGATTTTGCTCGCTGTTGAAGCGATCCCCTGCTTGCAGCGCGCAGCTCTCTTTTTGTGTGTGTGTGTGTGTGTTTGTGGAACGGGATATTATCAACACCTTCTTCGTCTCTTTCGCTTTCTCCCCTGTCGCTGCTTCTCCGACCCCCCTCCTCCTCCCCCCCCCCACAACCCCCGTAGCCCCAAGCGCCTGCGTGCGTGCCAAAGGGAAAGGCGGGCGCCGTTTGCCGGCTCCGTCGCGCCACCAGACACGTGTGTGTACTACACTATACCTCGGTGAAACCCATCTTGTGGCTCTCATCAGGCTCCTCTTTTTTCTGTTTCGTTTTCCTTGCCGATTCTCTTGCTCTGTCTTTACTTGCCTTGCCGGACGTTGGGTGTGTTTGCGTGTGTGTGTGTTTGACTGGACCGTGCTCCTATACGCAAGCGTGTCCGCTCGACCCCACCAGTGCCCGGACTTCTTGTCGTCTCTGTCCTCACTCTCTTCGTCTTCTTTGTTGCCTTCTTGCTCACTCCACGTGCCGAGCAGGTGCCGAGGCTTGGCCCACGCACGCCCCCCTCCTCCCCCCATACATATTCTGGTTTGTGGCGGAAGCAGAGACACGCGGCTTAGTTTTCGCGTTCTCCCTCTCTCGCTCAACAGCCCCTAACCACAGAATTCGTCCCCACCCTCGTGTTCTACTCTTCTCCCCCCGTGGTATCTTGAGTGCCTCCACAGTACCTTGTACGCTGTGTCACTCGCCGCGTCACCCCTCCGTCTTGGTTTCTCTCGACTTCGCCGTCCCCCGCCACCACCACCACCCCCCACCACTTGCCCATCCACATCCCCTCTCGCTGTAAGCACTTAGTTCTGTCAACGCACCGACACATTCTTGTCTACCACTTGCTCGAGCCGCGATTTTGTGTGTGTGTGTGTGTGTGTGTGCGCGCTTCTCCCCATCCACTCCACCCCTGTCGCGTCTCTTTCCTCCTCTCCCACATTCAAGCTGACTTACCACCGACCCTGTGTTTACGAACGCCTCCGCCTCCCCCTACCCCCTCCCCAACCTCTCCGCTTTCCACCCCGGTGCGCTACCTGAACCACTCCATACACCGAGTGGGGCACCACGTTGCACACAAAGAGGCTCGGCCTTTTTTCCCCTTTTTTCTTGTGGTTTCAAGGGGAGGAGGAAGAGGGCGCCGAGTACGCAACACTCCACCTTCATTTCGCGTGGATACTGTTTTTTGTTTGTTTTCTTAGTCGCAGCCAGACAGTGCGTCTGGTGTGTGTGTGTGTGTGTGTGTGTGTGTGTGTGTGGTGTGTGCGTGCTGTCCCGTGTCGCCTCTCTCTCTCTTTGTCGTTGTTGGATTTTGTCGTTGTTGTTGTTGGATTTCAAATCGGCATTTCTCGTGACGGTCCTTCTGCTTTTCTTTCCCCCCCCCTCCCCCTCCCTATCCACCCTGTCTTGAACTCTGTCTCTGTGTCTGTCTCGCGGAGGCTGAGTGACGCCACGTCTTCGGCACCCCCACCCCCACCCCCTTTCGTCGCTCCTCTCTCGTTCTCGGCATTCGCTTCACGCCTCTCTGTTCCCCCTCCCCCCCCACCTTAGTTCTGCCTGCCTCTCTCTCCCTCCCTCTCTTCCTCTATTATCCTCCACTGCTGCCTGTTGGCTTGCCCGTGTATTCGTACGTGGATGTGTGCCGGCGCAGCGCAGATGATGTCCGTGCACGACGTTGTCGCCGCCCACGCTGCCATGTCGAGTGGGCCTGAGGATGGCACCGCGGTCGCGTGCACGGCCATCTCGGACTGGGCCACCGGGTCTACTAAGCGAAGCAGCGCAAGTATGGCAAGCCTGCAGTACGTAAATGAGGCCTGCGACGTCGCGGCGCCACCCACGCCGGCGCTGCGGCGCAGACGCTCTGATGTCCCCTCGGACAGCGCCACTCACCGCAAGCGGCACGCCACGCCACGCAACTCGGGCAGTGCCGCGTCACCCAGCGCCTCAGTGGCTGCTACGCCGCCGCCCCAGGATGACACAGACGGTGAGCGCAGGGCTGCCGCGGGAGCCGCCGACGGAGGCAATGGCCGCGGCGGCAGCGACAGCGGAAGCAGCAGCGACGGCGTCGGGACCGCCGCCCCCGTATACTCCTCATCCACGCGAGGCGACGACGCGGTTGTCGGCGTCGCATGGTGCCGCAGTGCGGAGGAGGAGGACGTGGAGCCGCGCAGCAGTGCCCCCGTGTCGGGCCGGCGTCACGCGCACACGCCGCTGCAGCAGCGCGATGCGCGCTGCTCCCTCGTTGCCGTTCCGGGAACCGACGTGAAACGCACAGCGGTGCGAACTCCCTCGCCCAGCGCGCTGGCCGGCGACGCACTTGCCGGCGACGCACTTGCCGCCGCCGCCGCCGCGTCGGACGCGCCGCTGGTGACCGTGCGGCGACGGCGGCGGCGCGACACGATTCCGGAGACCCCGACACGTGCCGTGATGGCAGCCAGTACCGGGAGCGACAGCCCCAGCGTCAGTTCCGGGCACGCCTGTGCGTCGGTGATCTCCTCAGCGCTGCACTCGACGGCAGAGACGCAGTGGCACGCCACCAGCGCCGCCCCCACCGTCGGCGGCATCGCCGAGTTGTACGAGCTGCCGCTGCCCTTCTCTGACACGACCGACGACCTGACCGTGGTGTCCTCCCTGACAGCCTCCTCCTTCTCCGCCGTGGGCTGCTCGGTGTCGCCGTTCCTGGGCAAGCCCCGTGCCGCCGTGTGCGCCTCACGCGCCGCGGCAGCAGAGGTGGGCCCCACCCGCACCCGGCCCCCCATCACCGTGCCCGTGTCCATGGTCCGCCCTCTCCGCGGTAGTGCCGTTTTGCCGCACGGCGTGGTCAAGCCCGCCGAGCGGCCGCATAAGCGCTGCAGCGACGACTCCACGCAGCCATCGGACAAGAGCGTCGAGGCCAGCGCGGGCAGTCGGTTCGACAGCCACGGCAGCACGGGAGGCGAGATAAGCTTGCAAGCCCCCCTCGCGCAGTTGGAGGGGTCCGGGATGTGGAGCGCTGGCACGGGAACAAGTCCCAGCTCAAGCGTCCGCCGCGTCGAGACGGCGGCCACACCCAGCCCGGTGCCTGCGCCATACCGGACGCCCCCTGGCCGCTTGAGCCCCGCACCCCTGTTCACCACAGCGCGAGCGAGCGTCGTCGCCGGCGCGTCCGTCAGCCTGACGCGCAACGGCAGCTCGCTCGACTCCCACGTCGGGCCCGGGGCGCAAGTGGGCTCGCTGTCGCGGCTCAGTGGGCAGTCGCTCTCCCCGTCTTGCCGTGGCACGGCACCGTCGCTGCAACTCGCCGAGCCGCTGGACGCGGACGGCGCCGCGCAGTCGATCGCCGCTGCATCGGGGCACAGCTTGCTGAGCGGCTTCAACTCGTTGGCAATGCCCCTGCTCCTCAGCGGAAGCACCGCCTCCCTCGCCGCCTTTGCGCGCGCCGACAGCGCCGGGGCGACGCACACGGCCGTTGGGCAAGCGGCGGCCCTCCCAGACGCACGCCAGCGCTCGATGCGCCAGGCGGACGACCCGGTGCGCAGGCTCGGGCACGCACTGCCGTCACTGCTGGTGTGCACCCCGCCGCGCGGGGAGCCGGACCTGGAGCGGCCGCCGCTGTCGCCACATCCGGCGGCTGGGACGCCGGCGCAGCTCATGTCGCCCGTGACCATGACCGCCCCGCCCATCTCCATCACGCTGCGCCCCTCGCCGTCCATCACCTCCCCGCCGGAGCGTTTCCCAGACGGCAGCGACACGAACGCCACGCCGCCACAGCTACACCGCCTGCAATGCTCCAGCGCCACACCGCCGACCCAGACGCCCCTTCCGCCGTCGCAGCAACAGCAGCAGCAGCAGCGCGTTGGCCGACCGCATCGCAGGCGCACGGAGATGAACGCCTTCGAGGGCGCATCGCTCAACTCCCTCTCCGGGCCGCGCCTGCACAGCCTGCGCAACTTCACCGTGACGTCCACGGCATCGTTTGGGCTTGACAACCCGGGCAGCGGGAACTGGCAGCGCAGCCGCGGCGGGGCCCCGAGCTCGAGCCTGCAAGACAGCGCCATCTCGATGTGGCAGAGTTCCACGCTGCTTTCGGACCACATCCTGCAGACCCTCGCCCACGGCATGGCCCTCGGCGGCATCTCCGCCGCGCCGTGGCAGGCCGTGACCGCCACCGTCGCCGTGGCGGAGGACAACGTGACGACGCCCGCGCCCAATGCACTGACCCGAAACTCCGCCGCCGACCTCAGGAGCAGCAGCCGCGTCACGGCCGGCAAAGGGCATGGCCTCCCGCGCTCTTTCCAGCGCCACCACCACAGCGAAAGCAGCAGCCCGAAAACGCTTGTGACGCACTCGTCGCACCGCCACGCCCGCCTGCACTCGCGCCAGTTCTCGCCCATGTCGACCTCGGCCTCCTCGGATGCCCACGGTGGCGGGTACGGCGGACAAAGCGGCTCGCCGCACTCGGGACCCGAGCACCTCGCCGCGTCCCTGCTGGTGCCCCTCGTGCACAGGGCGGAGATGCCGCCGCGGTTGGGCGGGGGCAGTCGCAGTCGCACGCCCTACTCCCGCGCGTGCAGCCTCACCGGAGACCGGGACGCACTGCGCGCCTCATCATCGGGGATGTGGCCACTCGACGTCCACTTGCTGCGCGCACGGCACGCCGGCGCGCCCAGCACGCACACTCACGCCAGCACGCCGGCGTCGCGCGGCGCGGCCACTGGATTCCCGACGCGCTCGCCCATGTCCGCCTCGGACGCTACCAGCTCCACGACCACCGGCGACTCCACCGTAACGGCTGACAGCCCGTCGTCACCGAAGCACCTGCGGACCCCGTCGTCCATGCTTGCGGCAAACGCGTTGGCCATGGCGGCCGCCGCGGCTGCGTCGACTGCCGGGGCGGCGCGACTCGGTCCCGGCGCGAAGAGCAGCGTCGCGGCGGCCCCGACCTCGTGGTCGCGGCGGCCGCTCATCGGCGGCAACTTCTTCGCCACGGCGGACGGCTCGCTGCGGGACGCGGGGGGCTTGTGTGCCATGTCAGGCGTCGCCTCGCTGTCGTCCGGCCTGCAGCTGGACCGCTCGCTCGTGACACCGGTGCGGGGATACAACTTTGTGCGGCGCTCCACCGCCAACAGCAGGGCCGCCGCCACCTCCGCGTCGCATGCCAGCCTCTCCGCCTCACCACCGCCCGGCGGCCCCGGCGCCCGTCGCTCGGCGGTGGGGTCGTCGCTGGTGTCCCAGGCCCCTTTCGAGCACGAGGGGGTGATGTTCTCCGCCGTGGCCACCCCTAACCTCGTCGGCGGCTACGCCGGAGACTCCCTCCCCACGCCCACCCCCTCCGCCCCCACCACCATTGCTGCCCATGCGGCCGCCGCCACCGCGTACGGCACCGTATCCCCGCCGACGACGGCGAGCACGGAGCAGCTGAGGAGGCTGCGGTGGCCGGTGCGCAGCGAGGCGACCCACTACCGGGTTCCCAGCAATACCAGCAGCGGCGGCGGTGGCGGCGATGCGCACAGCACGGCAGACGGCGGCGTCCTTGGACAGGCCGCGCCGCTGCATCGCGCAGTCGGGGCGCCATCCACCTTTCTGCAGTCCGTCCACGACGTCGGTGCCGTTGCCGCGCAGGCGAGCACGCGCGCGTCCTTCAGCTACGGCGCGGCGCTTCAACGGCTCCTCGCCGCCGGTGCTGTGGCGGGCGGGGCGTCGGCGGCGGCGGCGGCGGGGGCACCCTCTTCCGCCAGTCCACCCCAGCTGCCCTCCTTCCTCGCCCCTGCGCCGTCGCGCTGGAATTGCAGCGTCACATCCGCCGCGGCCGCCGTCGCCTTGACCACCACCGCCGGCAGCCCCACGCGGCCTCGCGGTCAGTCGACCGCCACTCGCGGCAGCATGGGCGCGGACTCGTCCCTGGCGATGGCGACCGCGGTGCCCTCCTCGAGTCGCTCCGAGACGCCGGAGCGGACGACGGGGGTGAGGGCGGCGCCGGTGTCGCAGCCGGCCGTGCGATTGAGCGCGGTGTCGCCGGCAGATACAACGCTGCCTCCCGCGACGACGGGGGGCACCGCGGCGGCGGCTGGTGTGGAGGCCTTGGTCGAGGAGCCGAGGCCGGCGCTGGGGGCGCTGCCGGCGTGCCTCACCACGGAGCCCAGCGCGCGTCCCTCCTCCGCCTCCATTCCGACCTTCGCCCCGCGGCAGGGGAGCAGCGCGAGCAACCTGGCTGCCACAATCCGGTCTCTGATGCCGGGCCTCATCAGCGTGCGAGATCGCCTCAGCGCGCGTGTCAGCGACGTGACGGGCAGCGCCGGCTTGCCTGTCCTACCGCTTGCCGAGGAGGAGCGGACCAAGGGGGCCGGCATGTCGCTGAGCTGCGAGCCCGGCACGCCGACGGCGTCGAGGCCGTCGAGCGAGCCGCCGTTGAAGAAGTCGACGGCGGAGGAAGAGCAGCAGCAGCAGAACTCGCAGTGGTGGGCCCCCATCGTCGCGCGTGCTGCCGCCGCGTTCAGCTCCCCTGTCCCCGAGCTCCGCCCCACGCCACTCCACACGGGGGTAGAGGCGATCCCGCAGATCACGCCGCCGGAGCTGGTGCGTGCCTCCGCCTCGGAGTGCCCGCTGCCGCTGCTGCAGCGCTCGCAGCGAGTGGACACTCCGCTGACGGTGCCGAGCGGCTCGGATTTTGCTTTCAGCGCCAATAGTGGCAGCCGCGGCATCCACCCCCTGGCGAGCGCGCCGCACGACACGAACCTGAGCATTGGCAGCGGGGTGGGCTCGGCGACGTCATGCTCGACAGGGGGCTCTTCCAGCAGTGCTCTGGGCCGGAATGGGGGTGGCGGTGGGGAGGAAAGAACGGAGGCACGCGGGCAGAGCCGGCGGGCAAACCGCGGCACGCTCTTCCACCGCCGCGGCACCCTCTTCAGCGTGAACAGTGGCAGCCCGACAGGGGGCCTGCACGCTGGCGGGGGTGGTGGAGGGCCGAACAGCAACGGCGTGGTGGGCAGCGGCCCGCGCGGCGGCGGCGCCAACGGCATCCGCGGTAGCCCCAACGGGGACGGCCGCATATCCATTCCACGCTACCGCCGCCACCATGACGTGGAGGCGCTGCTGGACGACGCGGAGCGGGCGATGAACCGCACCATCGTGCCCATCATCTCCGTCCTCGGCGTCGCCGGCTTGCAGCAGAGAAACGACGCGTCGCTGTTCAGCTTCCCGGACGGCGGGCCCACCGCCAGTATCTTGTCTATTGCCACGCCGCCCATGGCGGCATCGACTATGGGCTCCGACGTGGGCCTCCTCTCGCCGCTGGCCACCACGACCACCTCGGATAAACGGGGGACATCGGCTGCTGCGCTCTCCCTCTCCACCAGCACTCCCGCGCACCAGTGACGAACTCACCATGCACCACGCCGTAGCAACAGAGCTTCGTTCACTCGAGAGTGCATCGCCCGCATCTCTCTCTCTCGCTCGCCATCGTCCAGTTCAACGTAGTGGGCGCCATCCTTTTTTTTCTTCCTCTCTCTATTGAGCCGCTGTGCGTGCGAGAGCGGGGGACACGTGCGATTTGTGCATCCTCAGTGTCCGTCTCCTCCTTCCCGCTTCTGTGATGGCTTCTCCCCTCCCCCCCCCCCTTCCTCCTCCCTCCCTTTTTTGTTGTTGTGGCTGCGTGAGTGAAGTTGAGCACGGAAAGTGGCGTCTACTGTGTTTGCATGCCAGCATGTGTGTCTGTGTGTGTGTGTGTGTGTTTTCTTGTGACTTTGAGAGCTTGCTATAGCAAAGCTGCCTATCTTTCGGCTTTTTATTTGTGCTGGACCGTACTGTCGTTCTTGTGCCGTTCGCGCTCCTCTTCTCGCTGTCGATGTACCGCAGACAGGGGAGAGCGGTCGCCTGCTGCGCCATCTCGCCTCCCCCTCCCCCTCCCCCCTTTTTGACAGTTCACAATTCGCTTGGCGCCTTCTTCTTCTCCTTTTTACTTGCTTGCGTGTGGCGCATGTGTTGTGGTCCCCCACCCCCCTTCCCTCCTTCTCCGGGCGCGCGGCGGAAAGGCCTGACGGGTTGTGACGCGTTTTCCTTCGCGTTTTTTTTCCCAGCTTTGCTGCGGCGGCGGCAGGTGGTGAGGTGTGTGTGTCCGTGAGTGTCTGTGTGTGTGTGTGTGTGTGTGTGTGCGCGTGTGTGTGTGTGTTGATGTCGTCACCGAGTTCATTCCTTCTCTCCCTTTTGTTCTCTTCCCCGCCTTTGCCGCATCGCTTCCTCGTGCCTGGTCCTTCATCAGGAGCACCTTTGCTTGAAACTGGACTGCATGTCGTCTGGTAGAAGCCGCTCTCACTGTATGCCTTCTCTCCCCGCTCTTGTGCATGTGTGTGTGTGTGTGTGTGTGAGGGGGGTGGGTGTTTGTCTGGTCGACTGTGTGACCGTGTGCAAGTCTTGCGTGCGAGGAGATTTCTGTTGTTGTTTCCCCCGTTTGCCCCCCCCCCGTCTTTCTGTCTCTCTCCCTCCCTCACTGTTCCCTTGACAAACGTGCCCTGCATCATGAAACGACGCAAGGAGAGAAGGCTGGGCTTCGTCAGGCGGGCATAGTCAACGTCACCCATGGCTATGACAGTGCGACAAGGTAACGTGGCGCTACGGCTTGAAGGTGGCGGAGACAGCGGAAACACACACACAAAGAGGCGGGCTGGGAGATGGTGAGGGTGGGGGGGGGGCGCAGAGGCATCTTGCCACTTTCACCTCAGTGTTCCTCTGGCGTCTCTGATCCCTTCCTTTTTCGTTTTTTTGCCGTTGCACTGCTCCCCGACAATGCCGGCCACCTCAACGTGGTGTCGGGGTCCAGTACCCACTACGTGGGGAAGTCAAGTCCCTGCAACCTGTGTTGTGCGTGTCAGGTTGCGGTCACTTGGTGACGGCGGACAAATACGAGCTGGCGCCGTGCCGGAGGTATTTGCGGAATCGTTAGCGTCCCTACCAGCTCAGTCCGAGTCGCATCAGCGATTGGACGCCCTTACTCTTAAGCTGATTGCTTTCCTTCTTTTGCTACGTCGCCGTGATGTGGAGCTCAACCCAGGACCCGTGCTAAGGTGTTCACAGTGGAATTGCAATGGGTTAGACAAAGGAAAGCGAGTTTGGCTAACCCATTTGCTCGGAGAGCTGGCGGTGGATGTGTGCCTGCTCCAAGAGACGAACTTTTCTACTCTGAACACCACTTCTTTTGCACTTCCAGGCTTCACTCATTTGGGGGGTAGCGAGGGAGTGGACGATCGGTGGAGCAGTATCCATTTTCACCAAGCGAGATCTGCGAGTGGCGGAGTGTCCGAAAGTGCTCACGACGGAAATGGGAGCCGTTACGGTTCAGGTTCTCTCTGAGCGCGAAGAGCCGATGTTGATCTCTTTAGCGTACATTCCACACTGCGATTTAGTGAGGTGAGAAAAACAAAATTACGAGAAAGGCAAGCGAGCGACTGTCCCTATCAACCCAAAAGTGCATGTGTGTGAAATTTGCAGTGCAGGCTTTATCAACCCAGGTGGTCTTGAGCGACACCGACAAAGGGAACACGGTGACCCCTGCCCCAGTTTTCTTACCACGTCGTCTCGTCTCCTTTGCGAGGAGTCCCCCTCACACATCCTGGAATGTCCGGCGCTAGCAACTCTCCGTGAAAAACATGGGCTCCGCGAGCTGTATGTCGCAACTGTTGCCCCTGACCCGCGGTTGGCCAACTTTCTTCTTGAAGTTTTTTCCCCCGCCTCCCCCCTCCTTCCCCCGCCCCTGAGCCAGATTTGCCTGAGCCGGTACCTTCTTCCTTGGGTAACCTTGTTGGTTTGCCTTTACCCGCTTCTTTCAGCCGTTTT
>JASAOO010003187.1:0-27523 GCA_030849075.1 Zelonia costaricensis | reverse complement strand
AGCAGCCGCAGCGTCCGTGCCGCTCGTGCGCCACGCCTGCAGCATCGCTGACTCGTCCGGCAGCGGGGCGATGCCGCTCACGGCGTCTGCGCCGGCAGCCCGCTGCTCTGCGCGCTGCGCCGTCAGCCACGTCTGCGTGCGCAGGAGCACATCGAGGCGCCCGAAGAAGCCGGTGAAGCCGTGGTCGAAGACGGCGGTGTGGCTCGCGTCGAGGGCGCGGAGGCGGGGCAGGTGGGCGACACAGCTGATGTGCTGCAGCGCCGTGCACTGGTACAGCCGCAGCCGCTCCACCCGCGACGGGACGAGCGCCTCGTCGCGGGCGATGCCGGCAGCCCACTCCAGTGCCGCGGCGTTCGCCGCCGGGTCCTGCACACGCTCCACCAGCTCCGTCACCACGGCGGGGTACACAAAGCGCAGCAGCCCGGCGTCGTTCAGCGGGGTGCGGCTCACGTCCAGCGACCGCAGCGACGCGATGTACGCGAGTGGGCTGATGGCGCCCAGCTGGCTGCAGTGGCTGAGGGAGACGCAGACGAGACTGCGGCTGCGCTGCAGCCCCTCCACGTGCGCCACCCCGGCGCCGTCGGCGATGAGGCGAGTGAGCTGCGGCAGCAGGCCGAGCGGGCCGAGGTGGCGCACGTGCGCACAGCCCACCAGGCTCAGCTCCTGCAGCGAGGTCACCGCCCCCGGCACACACGCGGCGCCGAGGCCACCCAGCACGTCGTCCCCGTCCGGTCCTCGGTATGACACGCCGCCGGCGCCCTCGAAGTCCCTCGCTGCGCCGTCGGTGGTGGGGCCGAGCCCGGCCAGGACCCGCAGCGTCGTATTGTCCACCTCCGTGTGGTCGAGCTGCAGGATGACCAGCGAGGTCAGCTGCCGGCTCGCGGCGCGCAGACACCGCGCCAGGTGCCCCACGCCGGGCCCCCGCACAACCGACGACTGGGCGAGGTTGAGCCGCACGAGCGGCGCAGCGAACAGCGTGTCCATGTCGGTGCGCGGTCCCGTGGCGGGGAGCGCGGGCATCAGCAAGACCTCCTCCGGTCGCTGGCGCACGCCGTCCACCTCCACGCAGCGCAGCCGCGGGAGGCGCCAGAGCGGGTGCAGGGCGCGGAGGTGCTCGCAGCGCGTCAGCACGAGCTCCTCCAGCGCGTCGCAGCCCACGAGGTCGGTTGCGTGCGTCACACCGCTTGCCTGTAGATCGAGCCGGCGCAGCCGGGGTAGGGCGGCGAGGGCCGCCACGCGCGTGAGGGCGCGGCACGCCGTCAGAGCCACCGTCTCCAGCCGCACGAGAGGTGTCGCGGCAGGAGCTGCGCCGCGCGAAGAGGTGCGCCCCGCTTCTGTGGCGTCGGCCCCTGCCTCTGGGGTGGATGCCGCGGGCGCAGTGCAGGTGCCGGTGATGAGCGCCTCCAGCATCGCTGCGGTGATCTCGGTGCGCGTCAGGTCTAGCGTCCGCAGCGAGCCCCACGTGTGGGCAACGCCGGCGAGCGCGGCGGCGCACAGGCCGCCCACACCGTGCAGGTCGAGCTCGCGCAGGCCGCCGCAAATCGCCGCCATCGGCTCCGTCCTTGCAGCCGCAGCAGCGCCGTCGCTGGTCGTCGCGCACGTCAACACGTTGGGGCTGTGCTTGAGGCTGAGGTACCGCAGCTGCGGCAGGCGGCGCAGTGCCACGCCGAGGTCCTCCACCGCCCCGGCGTCGCCGCCCGGTGACGCCGTCTCCAGCCGGCGCAGGTGCGGCGTGTCGAGGGCGACGAGCGACGTCGACAGCGCCGTCCCACCGCGCAGCAGCCGTGCCAGGCTGGCGGTGGAGGACTCGAGGTGGAGGCCGCGCAGCGGCAGCGTGGCCGACACGGCGTCCTCCAGCGCCATGGACGCGGCACAGCGCGCGAGCTCTGGCGGGGGCACGAGGCAGGGCTGCACGTAGGCGGGGCACCACCCGCTGAGCGACACTCCGCACAGGCACGACGAGGCCGCCGCCTCGAGCCAGTCGAGCCACTGCCGCGTCGCGTCCACGCAGTGGGCGTACAGCGGCACGAGCGGCGATGCGCCGTCGACCGGCACCCCGCGGCGCAGCCACCACCCGCACGGCGGCGGGAGCACCGCAGCCACACCGTCGACGGCGTCACCCGCCTCCGCGTGCGAGGAGCCGGCAGTGGCGGGGAGCGCCGCCGCCGCTGCCGACGCCGCGCTGACGGCCTGTGGAACTGCGGCAGGCGCTGCTGCGGAGTCGCGCCGCGCCTGCGGGTCGGCCGCCGCCGGTGGAGGTCGTCTGCCGGCTGCGGTGCGGCTGCGGGCGACGGGCCCCGGCGCTGGCGTTGCTGCGGCGGGGTGGGTGACGGTCGGTGGTCGGGGTGACGAGCAGTCGTGCAGCTGCGCCTCCTCGAGCAGCGCGGCCGTCTCCCAGTCCTCCGCAGCGCCATCGCTGCTCTCGTCGGCGTCGGCGTCCGTGCCCGCGTCCGCCTCGCTCTCATGGCGAGACGCGGACGCGTGTGCGGCTGCGCGCTCAGCCGGGCGAGGGGCCCCCACCACCCGCGTCCCCTCGCCGCCCTCCTCCCCCTCCCCCCCCGCCCCGTCCCTCTCGTCCGCGGCAGCTGCGGCAGCCGGTGCGTCATCGATGAACGCGGCGCGGGCCACGCGCTGCGCCTCTGCGGCGTGCACGGCGGAGGCACTGCGGTGGGCGGCGGCGACGGTGAGGGCTGCCGGCACGTGGCCGAAGAGGCCGCGCACGAGGCGCACGCGCCGGCCCGCTGCAGTGCCGCCGCCCGCGCTCGGGTCGCACGCCGCCTCGCAGGGCAGCCACACCGTCACAAGTCGCACGTGGCCGACCCGCACGCCGACATCCAGCCGCTGTATCGTCTCTGCGTACGTCTCCAGCGAGTAGAGCGGCGCGGTGGGGTCCACCACCGGAACGCCGCGGAGGGCACTGCGGGGGGCGGTGACGGGCGGTCCGGTGGTGGCTTCCCGCTGCGCCGCGGACGGGGTGGGCAGCGCCGACAGCGGGGCGACGAGCGGCGTCACGCGCGATGCAGCGCCCGGCGCGGCCGCTGCGTAGGGGGACGTCGCGAGTACAGCGGCCGCGGTGGTGAGGGAGTGTGTGCCGCTGGAGAAGTGATCTGCCCCGGCGGGGGCGGGCAGGGCGGCGGCGGCGGGGTTGCGCAGGCGGCGGCGCCCCACCCGCACAAACGGCGCCGGTCGTGGCGGCTGACGCGCTGTTGCGGGATCTGTGTCACGGGAGAGCGCACACGGCTCTGCGTCGGCGGTAGAAGCCGCGTGCAGGTCAGGGCTCCGTGCGGTGCGCCACATCTCGCACCAGAGCCGCACCATCGGGTGTGCGACGGCGAGGGCGAGTGGGGGGCGTTCCGCGAACCACTCCTCACCGAGCACGACATCGCGCACCGCGCGGAGCGCATCCTGCGAGGCGCGGTAGGCGTCATCGAGCGACGCAGCGGGTGCCACCGCGTGCTCCTCCATCTTGACTGAAATAGGCGAAGGGCCCTGTGGACCGCGTGCGCGCGAGGGGCTCGCGGCTCTCTGCGGGGACCAGCAGCCGATGCCGTGCCGCGGTGTGGGCCGAGTAGAAGATGGGTGGAGACTGACGGTCCCACAGCGGAGGGAGCGGGGGCGGTACTGCCGACGGAGTCGTGCGTCGGGGGCGGCGCAACAAGAGTAGGAGAGAGAGCGGGGATGGAGAAGGGGGGGGTGCCGTGCGTGATGGGTGGGAGGGGCGGGCCGCGGCGCCGCGCGCGTCGTAGAGTCGCCTCAGCGCTGCACGGCAACGTCGCAGAGTCGATGACCGAGGGTGCCGCGGTTGCCGCCGCGCTCGACAGGGGGGGTGACGGAAAGGCGGGTGTGCCGCTCGCCTGCACCTCAGCTCCACGTGAACGCGTTGATGAGCGGCAGAGGCCGCAGACGTACGCGCCGAGAGGGGGTGCGGAAGAGTCTCAGTAAACGAAAAAGAGGAAGACACGGCAGAGCTTGTGAAGGCGCCGGGCACATCAGCACGCCTGCGTGTGTGAACCGATTTGCAGCAGACCGCCATCAAGACCAACACGCGCAGCGCACGCGCACGCGCATCAGCGCGCTCAGGCACAAACCGTGCAAGGGCCACTGCGCCATGGGCGTAGAGAGGTCGGGGCCCCAGCAGTCGCCGTGTGCGTGCTGCAGTGAGCAGCGGGACGCACACACACGCACAAGCAGGCAGGTTCCCGCTCAAGAGGGGGGCCGTGCCGTGACGCGCTCCACGAAGGACGCGATGCGTTCCGCCCACCACCCCAGCTCCCGCACGCCATGACCAGCGTTGTCCCGCCGCCGGCCTATCGCAGGGCGCCGTGGTACGGCGTGCGGCTGCGTGCGACGAGTTTGCGTGTCGTCATCATGTCGATCGTCAGCGGGCCGCGGCAGTGCGCCTTCGAGGTGGAGATTGCGAAGTCGACACCGCAGCCGAGCGGCACGCCGCTGGAGAGCCGCGTCGACGCGTTGACCAGCGCGACGGCCGTGTCGACCTGCCGGCAGTACGTCGCGCACACCGCCGGGTCCGTGGCCACGACGCAGTCGCTCTGCTTCGACCCGAATGACTCGATGAAGAAGAGTGCCTGGGCGAGGGAGCGGACCGTGCGGATGCACAGCGTGCGGGCCGCGTCGCGCAGGCCGTACTGTGACAGCCCCTGGTACTCCTCCTCGCTCGCCAGTTCGAGCACGCAGTCCGGCACCCGCTCCTGCGCCGCGACGTCGCCCAGCAGCACGGCCCCCTCCGCGGCGAGGGCGAGCAGCAGCTCCGTGTAGCGCGGGAAGTCGCGGTGGATGATAGCCGTTGTGACGGCGTTGGCCGCGCCAAGCTTCTGGAACTTCGAGTTCAGGATGACCTCCAGCGCCACTTCGAAGGCGGCGCTCTGGTCCACGTAGACGCTGCTGAACTGCCCTGTCGCCCGCATGAGGGGGATGGTGGAGTGGCGCGACGCGAACTGGTAGAGCTTCGGCGGCCCACACACGACGGCCAGGTCGACGTAGTCGGACATCTGCAGCCACTCGCTCGTGCTGCGGTGCGCCGCGTCGTAGCTCTCGACGCACACCACCGCAGTGGGCGGCAGGCCGGCCGCCGTCAGCGCCCGCCGCACCGCGGACATGAGGGCGATGTTTGTGTAATACAACGAGACACCGCCGTCGACGAGGACCGTGTTGCCAGCGAACAGCCCCATGGCGACGGCGTCGAGGCTGATGCGGGGGCGGAAGCGCGAGAGGACGCCCACCATACCCAGCGGCACCGGCAGCTCAAACACCTCCAGCCGCTCCGTCCGCCGCATGCACCGCCCACGCCCGTCGTGTGGCACCTCCACCGCACTGCGAGCGTCGTCAGCTGCCGTCGCCGGCGGGTCTTGCGTGCGCGGCCGGTCCCCCGCGGACGGCCTGCCGCTACCCTCCCCCGCGTACTCGTGCAGCCAACAGTTGGGCGGGATCGCGATGGGGTCGGGCTGCCGCAGCAGGAAGTCGATCGTCGTGTGCAGCTTGTCAAGCCTCAGCGGCGAGATGAGGAAGTGATGATCGGCCGTGATGAGCAGGTGGCCACCGCCGCCGCCGGCCTCCGTGCGCGTGGCGTGCGGCGGCGACGCGCCCGTCTCCATCAGCGCGGCAGACGAAGGCGGTGCCGACGTCGCGCCGGTGGTGGCCGCCGTGGTGGTGCTGCAGCTGCCCGCCGGACTGCCCACCCGCGCGGCAGGTGTGGTGGGCTCGCCAGCCGCGTCGAGGCCGCTGCTCGGCGCCGCACTGGCCACGTACTCCAGCGAGCTCTGCCGGTGCGCAGTCGAAGATACACCGACGCCGACGCCGCCGCTGGCGTGCGCGCTGCTGGGCCACGGCGCGGGGCTGCTGCTGTGGTGGGCCGACCCCGCGGCGCTGGACGAGCTCAACCCTGCGCCGGCGCTGGGCAGTGTCGGCGGTATCGTGACAGAGGGCGTGCCGCGCTGCTGCTGCTGCTGGCCGAAGAGGTCGCAGTCGCGGCGGTTGGCGTGGGCGATGCGGTCGCGGCTGCGGTGGAGCTCCTCGCTGAGGGCGGCGAGAAAGGCACGGCGCTGGGCGAAGGAGGAGGTGGCCATGGCGGTGCGCGACTCGACCGCGGCCTGGATGTCGTGCAGGATGTTCTGCACCGCCCAGCGGCACTCCGTGAGACGCAGCATGTCGGCACGCGGACGGGCAGAGGCGGGCGGAGTGCGGCGACACCGCCAGCACCGAGGCGAAAGGTTTCGGTAAGAGAGCGACGCGTATATGTGTGTCTGTGTGTATGTGTGTCTGTGTGTATAGGGACTGGAGGGGGGAGGGGGGGGCAGGGCGGGGTTGCACGGAGCCTCGGGCGGACGAGCACGCGTGGAATCGCGACACGCACGCACAGGAGGATAGGACAGGGAAGTGCAAGAGCAGCAAGCACGGGAAGGACGCAGTGGCGTGGGTGCGCGCTGTCGCCGGTCACGAATGCGCTGTAGAAGAGTGAGCGATTCGCTTGTGGCGTGGGTGCTGAAGCCGGCAGGTCGGTGGAGAGGCGCAGAGTGAGGCCGTATCGTGGGTGCAGAAGAGGCGCAGCAACAGCTGAGGTTGCGGGGGCGCCGTAGGAGGCGTGGGGTCAGTGCGAGTAGTGCATAGGCAAGCAGTGGAGACGTGGTGCTGCGCGCCGGCGCAGTCGTGGGAGTGCGCGTCGCTCGCTCACTTGCGGCGGCGAGGGTGGGAGGGAGGGGGAGGGGGGGGGGGGGCTGGAGGACGGCGCCGCAAGTCCAAATGCAGAGGCGGCGGCGTCACCCGCACCTCCGCACCCTCGCCCACGCGAAAAGGCGCGGTGCCCTCTGCAGGGTGCCGGCTGATTTTCTTTTTGTCGCCCCACACGTGGTGGGGATGGGGGGGGCGTGTCGAGCGGTTACTGAGCTGCGCCCGAGGCCAGAGTACACCCGAGGTGCCGTTTAGGGGGAGGAGGCGAAGAGGTGCGCGCTGTCGAGCACACACACACACACAAACACCCCGCTACTTATTCAGGACGCCGCCACCGTCCACACATCGAGGCGCTTTTCGTAGAAGGACACCGTGGCCACGACAGCAGTCGTGGCGTCACCGCAGCGCAGCGGCTGCAGCACGGCCGTGTCGTATATGAGACTGCGCTCTGTCAGCGCCGTGGCACCAGCCGCCGCGAGCTGCGCACGCTCCTCCTCCCCACCCGCCTCTGCGTACAGGTACACCACGGCCTCGTCGGAGCGGCCGAAGACGTCCTCGCCAGCGGCCCGCACGTCGTACGGCAGCAACGCCGCGCCGCGCTGCATGAGGGGCAGCACAAGCACATTCTCCGTGTTCACCCAGCCACACGACGCCACGACACCGTCGTGCAGCGCTGCGCTGTGCGTGTGCAGCCGCACGTTTGGGTCGCTCTCCGCCGCCGCCATCGCCGCTGCATCGCCGCTGCGGTTGCTGCAGCTGCGTGACCACCGCGGGCGGAGGCAGCGAGAAGTGCGCCACACGCCTCCGCCCAGGCCCGTGCGCTGCGCCACCGGCCGCCGCATGCTGCGCACGTCGAGAAGCGCGATCGACTCGTCGTAGGAGCCGACGAGGACGTACGGCGTCGACTGCGCGGCCCCTTCGTCGCAGCCCTGCGTGTCCAGAACGGCCGCGATGGAGACGACGCCGGCGTCGAAGCGGGTGCGGCTGACAGCGCGCCGCGGGTCGGTGCGGGTATCGTACAGCTTGCACAGCCCATCGTCCCCACCGGAGGCGAGCAGCGCACCAGCTGCGGATGCCGCCGGCTGTCCGTCCCCGCCGGCGGCCCACCACCCGCCCGTCGGCAGCATTGCCGTGCACCAGGCGTCGTACTCGTGGCCCTCCAGCGCCTGTGTGACGCGGTGCTCGCCGAGCGCGTGAAGGAAGACGTCACCCGTGTGGGCGGAGCAGAGGAGGTGCGGCGTGGCGCAGTACACCGGCGTGCAGCTCGTCAGCATCTCCGCGTGCAGGCCGCTGAGGGGCGCCGTGACGGGCGCCAGCGTCGCGGCGTCCAGCACGCGCACGCTGCCATCGGTGCACGCCAGCACCGCACACGCCGCCGCCCCGGGCGACGACGTCGCAGCGGCTGCGCCGAAGAAGGACGTGGGCACCATCGTGAGGTCGAACACACCGGGCAGCGGCGGTGGTGCACGGTGCACCACCCGCAGTGCGGCATCAGCGGTGTCCACGTCGTACAGGGCGCACTCCCCCGCGTGCTCCGGCGCGGCGTCTGATGCAGCTGGACAGAGTTCATACGAGGCGGTCAGGAGGCGCGGCAGCGGTGCCGTGTCCGGCGTGGGCAGCAGGCAGTTGCACGTGAGCGGTGTGTCGGCACTCGCCACGCGCTGGACCGTGAAGGCGGCCGATGTCATCCGGTGCGCTGACGGGCCACAGCTCGACCTCCGAGGTGGTGCTGTGTGTGGATCTCCACATGTGTGTGGGTGTGTGTGTGTGTGTGTGTCGGCGCAGAGAGGAGAAGAAAGCGACGAGGCACGGCTGGTATTCACACGAGAGAGTTGAAGGCGCCATCACGCCGCGCAAGGGCAACACAGGGCACCGTGAACGGCGGGGGTATCGACGTCACCGGCGCCGTGGCTGCGCGTGCCGATGGCCCTTCCCGCCTCGCCCCGCAGCGTGAGCGGCATAGTGAGGACCGCACGACGCCCTCTTCATACGGCCCCCGCGTCATGCAAGAGTACCACTCTCCACTCGTCCTCGAGCTCAGGGCAGCCGCACCGCGGGTTTGCCTGTTCGGCACACACAGTACACACATGTCTGTTCATCTAACAAGGAGACACAGGAAGCGGTGCGTGGGCAGGATCTCGCACCGCCACGCGCACACTCATGCGCGTCGCATCCGTGCGCTGCTCACGGCCCCGTCGGGCACACAACCCCACAAGCACGGAACGCGGAGAGGCTGCGAGGACGCAAAGGGAAGACCTCTAAAGCGCCGGCCGCGACGGCGACGCCGTGCAGCACAGCACCGAGCACACGCTCACGCAGACGCACACGCCCACGCGCGTGTCCCCCTCTTCCCCGTCCCTCCCTCCGCTCCGGCCGAGCAGGTTGGCCAATCTACCACTGCAACTCGACACCGTCGCTCTATGACTCTAAATACGCGCCGCACATGCGCCGGTGTGCGTGCCCCACCGCAGTGGCGCGTCCCCCTCAACCCCGTCGAACGCACAGAGCGGCGGAGGGCGACGCGCCGGCGGGTCACCGCGCCCAGACGCCGGCGAGGTGTGCGGGGCGGGGAGGAGGCGATCCGTGCAAGAGTGCACGGACAGCACCTGCCACCACGCCCCCTCGCACAGCCGCGTCTCCGCCTCCCCCGCTGCCGCTCACTCCATCTGGTTCGTGGCGTCGCCGAGGACGGCGCGCTTGCGGGCCGCCGGCTTCGTGGGGCCGCCGTAGGAGAAGGCGCGCATCTCCTGCAGCACCCGCAGCGCCGGCCCATCGAGCGCACCGCCCACTGCCGCCCCGCGACGCACCGCCGCCGCCGCCGCGCTGTCCGAGACGAGCGGCTGCGAGACGCAGCGGGCAGCAGGTGCCGGTGCGCCGCCGCTGCTGCACGGCGCGGGGGCCTTGAGGCACGACTTGAGAGGCGCCGCACGCGTCGGCACGGCCACGCCCGTGTTGGTGTGCACAAACGCGTCCTCCTCCGCCGACGCTGCTGCCGCCGCCGTCGTGGTGGGGTCGGGGAAGGTGGTGGCGGGAGTGGGGGTGGCGGGAGTGGGGGTGGCGGGGCGGCTGCCGCCCACCTGCGCCACTCGGCGCACGGCATCGCCGCTGCGTGCCGCCCGCTCCTCCCGCTGGCGCTGCTCCACGTTGGCTAGCTGCGCCTCCAGCTCGCGCAGCTCCGCCTCCTGGGCCCGCCGCGTCTGGGCCTGCTGCTGCTGCAGCTGATGCAGTTTGCGGCGCATCGCGTGCTCCTCCTCGGCCCACGCCACGGACTCGCGCTGCAGCTGCGCCTCGAGGTCGTCACGGCTCTGCAGCCGCTCCTCCGCGTCCTTGATCTCCCGCACGAGGAAGTGCAGGTTCTCGTACGCGTCCAGCGTCGCCATGTACTCGGCCTCCACGCGGTCCTTCTCTGACAGCGTCGCCTCGCACTGCGCACCGAGCGCCTTCGCCTGGGCCTCCACCTTCTCAAGCGCGTGCAGCAGCTCGCCCTTCTCCGTCGCCACGACGTCCTCGTACTTCCGAATGTCCGACTTGAGCGTCTTGCGCTGCTGCTTGGCGGCGTTGATGTCGTCCTCCATGCGGCGCAGCTCCTCCTCGGCGTCCGAGACGCGCCTCGTCCACTGCACGATGAGCTCCTCCGACATCCGCACGACGTGCGTGGGTAGGCGTGTGGGGTGTACGGGTAAGAACGACGAAGGGATCGGGAAGGGGGGGTTGCTCAAGTCCAGCGTCGTCGTCTTGATCTGCCCTAGTGTATCGAGGTGTGTGTGTGTGTGTGTGTGTGTCTGCTTCGTGGCGAGCTGTGAGGGGGGGGGGGGGGGCGGAGGGTGGAGGACGGAGGGGAGAAGGTTTGGTCCTCGTTGCAGCACACAACAGCAGGAGAGAGGGGGGAAGGCAAGGCGGCCTCGGTGGGGCGGGAAAGCGGCCTGCATGCACACGCACAGGTGGCCCGCAGGTGGAAAGCCGAAGGGGGGCACCTCGCAACGGGTGCACTAAGATGGGCAGCCCAGAAGTGCGGTCGGTGCATGTGTGTGTGTTTGTGTGTGTATGTGTGTGTGTCCTCCTTCGCAGTGGAGTTGCACAGACATCAGACTTCTCCGCGGCGAATGCGCAGAGGTCATGTGGCGCCGTCAACGGCGGTGGAGAGGGGGCAGCGCACCGCGCGGCGGCGAGAAGGTGTGCGGCGCGCACAGGGAGGCGAAGCGGCGAACGAGGGAGCTAAAGAGGCAGACGTGCGGAGACACACCGTGGCAGACTACACGCGACGTCGTGTACCACGTCAGCTCCCACGATGGAGCATGCCGGGCCCTCCTCACACAGCGGCCTCGCACGCATCGCACTCCGGGCCCTCGTGTGCCACCGCCACCGCCGTCGCACCCCTCACGCGGGCAGACCGAAGAAGCTGCGGGCCGCAGCGCGTCGCCGGGCATCGAGTGACACGCGCATCTCCGCCACGGCGGCCTCCACGCCGCGCACAAAGTCCAACACGAAGGCGATCAGCCGCTGCGGCCCGTACGCGCAGACGTGGTGCGCCAGCACGAGGAAGGACAAGTCGTAGTCGCGCAGCCGGTCGGTAGCAGCGGCGGCACCGCCACAGGCACGCCGCGGGGCGGGCCGGCAGCGGAGCACCGGTATGACGCCGGTGGTGGCGCCGTATGTGCTGATGAAGTCCACGTATGTGTGCAGCAGCTGGTGCGTGAGGGCGTCGTCGGGGTCGTGTGCAGCGGCGAAGAAGAGCGACACGCGCGTGCTGTTGTGGGTGGCTTCAATGCAGCACTCGTCACCGGAGCTCCACTGCAGTCGCAGCGGTCTGGGGTGCGGCACGCCGGTGCAAGACGCGGTGCAGGTGAGGTGGGCGGTGGCGGCTGCGTCGGGCAGCGGCCGCTCCACCTCGGGCGTCGCCTCGCCGCCCTCAACCGTGGCCGAGGCGACCTCCAGCACGCACAGCGCGGCGCGCAGTGTGCGCTCGATGCAGTCGAAGTACGGCTCCTTCGCATACGCCATGCGCAGCGATACGCACAGCGGGGCTCGGCAATGTGCTACGCCGATGCGTGTTTGCGGATGCAAACGCAGGCGGTCCCGGCGAACGACGCGTGAGGTCGCAAGTGCTGCGCGCTGTGGTGATGCGTGCGTGCGTGCACAGAGAATGGGAGGCGGCGAGGCACGTGTGGTGGGGCCCCGGTGCGGAGAAGTGCCGAGTAAGGGAGTGGAGGGGAGGGGGAGGGAGACGAGGAATTACACGAGAGTGTGGCGATGGGGTGCAGTGTCGGTGAGGAGAGGGGGGCGTGTGCGGAAGCGCAGCGTCCCTCCCCCCCTCCCCCACACACACACACGCAGCGAGCGGTGCGGACATGACACATCGGACCGCAGAAACGGGGATGGAGGCCGCCGAGCAGCAGCCGTGGGAAGCCTGCCAACACACACGCACAGGTATTCGCGGTGAGCACAGCCGCGCACGTGTACAGGCGCCGCATCGCCAACGCCTTGATATCGGCCACTGCGTGCGCTGGTCACAGTGGCGCAGGTGGGAGGGCCGGTGGGCTGAGCAGCAGGAGTAGCGTGACACCGCCGCTGGCGCATCGCGCTGCGTGGGTGCCACACACACACACACACACACACACTGCCCGCTCCCCTGAAGTCCTTTCATTGCCTTGGCTTTGGTGCTCACGTAGAAGCGGCTCGCGACGCCGCACTGTGGGACGAGTGACGCGCGGCTGTCCGTACGCACGAGGAGGGGGACGGGGAGGTGCGACAGGGAGCGCACCTCGAGGGAGTGTACACGGGAGTCCGGGGTGCAGCCGACGCCGATGGGGAGAGACAGCAAGAGCGCCGCAGCGCGAGGAGGTGGGCCGGAGGTGAGGAGGGAGCGGGGGTTGAGAGATGGAGGAGGCGGGGGCGAAGTGCCGCCCATGTTCTCCTTCCCCACCGCCCTGGCCTCTACGCGGAGGAAGACACACACACACACAAAAAGAAAAACACAGAAACTGTACAAGTAAACTTTTTAGCGCGTCGCACGGCGCGAAGGAAATCGGGCAAGGCAACGGAGGACGAAGCCAAAGCACATGAAGAGGCAACAACAGAGGGTGGCGCCCGCGCCTCCACCCGCGCCGCTGCACACCCCCGGTCCGCGGCCCGGGGGTGTGACGAGAGAGGCGCAGGAGCCGCCCACACGACTGTAGTACATCGAGATCGCCGTGCAAAGACGAACGCGTGGAGAAGGAGAAGTCAGTGGAGGACGCGAGGTGTGCATTCCCACGCAGGCACGGCAGCAGGGGTGCGCCGACGCCCCCCCCCCCAACACATCTCCCACCGTAGGCGTCCACTGCGTCCATGCAGGGGACTGAGAGAATGCAGCGCACGGGAGTGAGGGGCGGCAGCGGCGCGGGGACTCACACACACACACACACACACACACGCACACGCGCACGCACACGCACACGCACACGCACGAGGTGCGGCGGTGGGGAGAGACAATAGCTAGTAAAACAGGCGGAGGAACAGAGGGAGTACACGGGCCACGCCCAGGCGCACCGCTCGGAGCACAGAAGGGCCGTCTGCGCTTCAGCACAGCGTTGCTGCCGGAGGGCACTCGCCAACGGGAGCGAAGCACTTTAGCGTGTTCGTGACCACGCCACGCGCGTCCGTCCTCGCCGTTGCCGCCAACGCTTCAGCGCCGCACCGCCCCGGTGTTTTCGCTTCACTTGTGTGTCGCCTTGCGCTGGCGGAACTTCTCCAGCAGCTGCTGCTGATAGGCCGAGGCGGCAGCGCTGGAGAACTCGTACGGCACGTCGCGTGCGTTGTGCACAGGCCCGTCAAACATCGCCATCACCGCCGGCACGCCGCCCGCAGTCGGCGACGTCGTCGCACGTGGACGCGGGGGCGGGCGCGGTGCCTCCGGTGCGGCCCCGACGGACGGCGGCGCTGACGGCGCCTCGGGCGTCACACGCGTTGTGGACGTCGCACGGCTGCCCTCCGCTGCGAGCCGTGATGCTGCGGCTGCCCGGGCTGCGGTAGCCGTGCGACCCGCCGTTGGGGTGGGCGTGCCGCTGCCGCGGGCGCGGAACTTCTCAAGCTGCTGCAGACGGTACGCGTCCCCCGTCGCCTCGTGCACCGTGGACTCCACCTCGTGCTTCAGCTCTGCCCAGAGCTGCTGCGCCTGCCCGCTGCGCCGGCGGCCGGCGGATGCGCCCGTCGTGGGGACGTAGTCGCGCTGCGAGGACGTCACCTGCGCCCGCACGTCCCCGTCACCCCACGCCGCCGGGCCGTCCTGGGAGCCGCTCATGGTGGACATGAGGGAAGAGGCGCCGCTTGCCGTGGTGGAGCGCATCGAGCGCCGCAGCTCGAGCTCCTCGCGGGCCGCGTGCTTGGCGCGCTGTCGGGCCTCGGCCAGCGCGTTGACCAGCGTGTGGTTGTCCGGGTCGAGCTGCAGCGCCATCTCGTACGACTCCGCCGCCGGCCCGTAGCGCCTCAGCTTGAAGTACGCGTCGCCCTGCCGCGCATGGCCTTTAAACCACGACGAGCGCAGCGCCACCGTGCGGTCGGCGTCGCACAGGGCGCGGCCGTACGCTTCCTCGGAGTTGGCGAGCTGATGTGCGGCCTGCAGGTACGCGGCGGAGCGGTTGCTGTGCAGCGCGGCCAGCAGCTGCACCTCGGCGGCACTCGGTACGGGGCTCGTGGCGAGGGCCTCGATGGCGGACGTGTAGTGCTGGACGGCTTCACGGAACTCACCGGACTCGAAGGCGCGGTTGCCCTTCTCCTTGAGGTCCTCGCTGAGTGCCGCGGCCGCCGCGCCCCCACGCTGCGCACCCGCGTTGTGTGACGGGGCGTTGGCGCGGCGCGTGGCGGCGATGCTCTCCTCCCCCCAGTGCACGCTGCGCGGGGTCGACGCGTAGGGGCGGGACGAGGCCGCGCCGCGTCCGGTGCCGCTGCCCGTCGTGCCCATCATCGACGCGTGCACGGCGTCGCCGGTGAGGGAGGCGGAGTGGGAGAGACCGGCCAGGGAGGAAGTGGTGGGGGAGGTGGGCTTCGCCCCGTGGGCGGTCCCGCCCGACATGGCCGTGACGGAGGCGCTGTTCGAGTGCAGTGCGGGGCGGGCCGGCAGGTCGGGGTCGGCGACGTCAGCGTCGGAGAGGCCCATGAGCCGCAAGAAGGCTTCCCGGTCTGCTGCAGAGGCCATCTTGACGAGGAGGGCCGTGTGTGTGTGTGTGTGTGTGTATGGGGGGGGGAGCGGTGGATGCGGTGAATGCGGTGCCGAGCGGCTGCTTAGTCAGTGTGTGTGTGTGTGTGTGTGTGTGCGTGAGTGTGAGGAAGGGAAGGGTTCTGCTGATGGCGGGGGGTTGGGAGGAAGTAGACTAGGGCGGCGTGGGGGTGGAGGAGGCGCTGGCGCGGTGGGCGCACGCTGTGGTCAGGGTGCGTGTGGGCGCGGGCTGAGCGGGGAGACGGGAAGGAGACGGCGAAGGCACGAGAAGTGGGTGTCGCCGGGGAGAGAAGGGAGGACGCGCCGACGCGTGACGGGGCTGGCGTGGTGGTGATGAACGCACTTGCACGGCGCCGGCCGCAGACTCGGGCCGAGCTGGGCTGCAGCACTGCGGCGTGGCGCGCACAAGTGGAAGAGGAGCACCGCACCCCACAAGACGGACCGAGCAGGTGCGTTGCCTCAGTGTGCGGCTTCACTCTCCGCCGCAGGGCGGATGCGTGCAGGTGCACGCGCGAAAAACCACTCGTCATCGTCCCCGTCGCTGCCGCACATGTCGCCGTGGTGGTACAGGTGAGTGGGCTGGGAAGGAACTCAGCAAGTGGAGCGCTCAAGTCGAAGCAAGGACTAAGCGATGGGATGGGCAGGGCCAGGCCGAGGACGGACCACGAGGTGGTGCTTGTGCGCCGACGGGTATCGCACGCACCGCATCACCGCCATCCACTCCTCCGCCCGCCTCCACGACGCGGCTTCCAAGTCACCGCGAATGCACCACACACACACAGAGAGAGAGAGGGGGGAGGACAGAGCGACGGGAACACGGGCTCGTGTCAAGAGACGGACGCAGACGAGGCAGAGAGCCGCGGCAGGGCGTCGAGGGTGTCGAGGAAGAGGCCGAGGACGTCGTAGTCTCGGGAGCGACTCGCGCTGCCGCGGCGGCGACGCCACGCGATCATGACGGGGTGCTGCGTGACGGCGGAGATGAGGAAGGCGCCGCACGCCTCGACGTGGCGCGAGTTGCGCAGCAGAATAGCGTAGAAGAGAAGCTCGTCGCACAGCCATGTCAGCTCGACCAGGAGGTCGTGCAGCGTGGCGAGCGCGTCGCGCCAGTGCCAGTCGCCGTGACCAACACCACCGACGCCGCCGCCGCCGCTGCAGGGGCGAGACGGGACCGAGGCCGCCGCGGCCTGCGCGACGACGACGGCGCTGCCGAGGCTGTCGGCACTGCGCACGCGGGGCTGCGACGAGGCCGGCGCCGCTGCCTCACTTGCGGCCCCGTCGCTGAGACTCGGCGATGCCGCCGCCGCGAGCAACACAGCGGGGGTGCCGTCGCCGCTGTCCCGCACGCTACCGCCCTGAGAGCCGACTCCGGCCGCGGCAGCGGCAGCAGCAGCACCGCCCTCCTCCCCAACACCGCCGTCGCGCGGTGACGACTCCATCGCATCGGCTGTGTTGACGCTGTCGAGCGTGCGGTCCAGCCCGGCTGTGGCCGTCACTGTGTCCGCCTCGCTCGCGACACCCTCGCTCGCCTCCACGTCGCTGAGGCTGGCGGAGCGAGACGCGCTGCTGCTCGTGCTGGCACTGCTGCTGCTCGCGCTGCTGCTGCTTGTGCTGCTGCTATCGCTCGATGCCCCACCGCGGCGGGCACGGCTGCCGTCGCGGCCCGCGCGGGTGCGGCGCCGATCCCGCAGAGCCCCGACCGGCGCCGGGCTCGCCGCGCTGCTGGGGGAGGCCGCCGTACCCGTGGAGTGCCGCGTGCTGGTCACACCGGACCCGGTGCCCAGACTCGCCGCCTCGCCCACCACGCCGCCACCAACACCCCCGCCGAGCGGCGCACCGGCGCCGCCAAGACCACCGCTGCCCGTGCTGCCCGCTGCTGCCGCGCTGCGGTGCGGGTGCGCCGCGTCCGCCACCGTCTCCTCCGGCCGGCCGAGAAAGGGAAGGCGGTCCGTCAGGCTCGTCAACACCGCGGAGAAGCGCTGGGCGAAGGCGAGCACGTGGCGCTCGCTGAAGTGCTGCCCGGCGCCCTTCACCGGCTTCACCTCCGCCATCAGCGGCGACGACGGTGCGGCAGCTGTCCCCGCTGCGGTGGCCAGCGCCAGCGCCCCAGCACGGCCCGCACGGCCCGGCTGCGCGGCGACGGCGTGTTGGCGAAACAGAAGCTGCACGCGCTCCCGCGGATTGCCCTTGTTGTACACGTACGCGTGCTCGCACAGCGCGGGGCGGGCAAGCATCGACTCGTCCTTGTCGAACTTCAGCAGCGCCTCAGCGCGGAGCCGGTCGAGGCGGACGGTGAAGGCGCCGGTGGACTGCGGCGCCACCGTCACCTCCACGGCGGACTTGCCGTCCGCGTCGCCGACCAGGCCCGGCATCGGCGGCAGCAGCGCCGTGCCGGCGTTGCCGCTGAAGGCGCGCTGCCCCTGCCCGGGCACCGACAGCGCGAGCACCTCCGACTGCGTGTACAGGACGAACACCTGCGCGTGGCTGCGGCTGAGGTTGGTGACGGCCACCTCCGTCTCAACCCACCGCGACGGCGCGGCATCCACCGCAGCAGGCGCAGGAGCGTTGGGCGCCGTGGCCGACTCCACCCTGCTCAGTGCCGCCGCCGCCGCTCGCTCACTGGCGTTCATGTCGTACTCGAGCGCCACAGCGAAGGTTGGCTTGTACGCCTCGAAGCTGACGCGGAACGTGAACTGCGCGTCGCGGGCCTGCTTGCAGCGGAAGACGACGTCCGCCTGCCCAAAGACGCCGTGGCCGTCGGGGATGTCGTGAAGGGCGTTGCAGGACAGCACAAAGGCCAGCCGCATCGGCGAGCGCGGGTCGACGACGAAGTACTTCTGCCCTGCCCGCGTCGGTGCGCTGTGAATCTGGCACACGACGAGCTTGCCCTCAAAGGGGGCAGAGGAGAAGGCGCTGATCGACGCCGGGGCGAGCACCGCGGGCGCTGGGACCGCCTGGCCACCCCCGCCGCTGCTGCTCCCGCCGCCGCTGCCGCTGCTGCTGCTGGGCCGCACACCGCCGGTGCCCGCGCTCGGTGCTGCGCCGTGCCGCGCGTGGTGATGATGGTGGTGGGTGCGGCTGCTGTGGTCGTGGGCCGCCTGCTGTCGCTGCGTGGGAAGTCGCGGTGCCTCCAGCGGGGAGCGCGGCAGCGAGGCGACGGCGCCGTTCTCGGCCGCGGTGGGCGGCGTCTCCGCGGTGGGGCCGTCGCCGGCGGTCGCGCGGCGGGGCGGGAGGGCTGCGGCGGCAGCGGCGGAGAGCGGCCGCCTGCGCTGCCCTGCAGCGGCCACGCTCCTGGTGCCGTACCACACTGTGGGTGGGATCGGCCGCAGCTCCTGGCGCATCGGCAGCACCACCGACACAGGGAACTCCAGCGCCACGCTGCCCTTGTTCACGATCTCGAGCGCGATGAGCGAGCGGCAGGTGCCGGCGCCGTACACGGCCCCCATCTTCACGCTGTGCACCGCGCTCGACGTGGCGAGGCGGTGACCGGTGTTCATGGCTACCACGTCGAAGACGCCCTCCGCTGTGCCAGGGACGAAGACCTCGGCGTTGAGGCGCAGGTAGAGCACCTCGCGGGCGTCATGCGAGTTCGTGATGGCCACATAGCCCACGAAGGAGCCCACCTCGGACGAGAGCACCTGCACCCGCAGCGGCTGTGTCTCGCCAGCGGCCAGCACGCCGCTCGTCGAGGTGAGCAGCAGCCACACCTGCGGGCTCTGCGAGACGACCTGCACCGTGTACCGCACCGCCGCGTCCGTGGCGTGGTTGGTGATGAGAATGTTCGGGTCGTACGTGTCGCCGCGGGGGACAGAAAAGTTGCAGAGGTAGGCGCCGCCGCACCCCGCCAGGGGTTCGCAGTGGCGCAGCGACAGAACCCAGTGTCGCGGCGCAAGAGACGCGGTGGCGGTCGTCGTCGTCGTGGCGGTGGTGACCAGCGCGCCGGCAAGCGAGCTTGACAGCATCTCGGCAGCGTCCTCGGACCCGCACGGGGTGGCGCCACGCGCGAGAGGCAGACCCGTCGCGTCCACCGCGTCCCTCGCAGCCGCGGCCGCTGCAGCGCCGCCCACCCCGGTGGTGCTCTCCACCGCATCGCTCGCCTCCGACAGCGCCGTCGTACCGGGCGAAGTGCCGCCGCCAGCGGCCGCAGCGTGCGGCGAGGTGGCGAGGGACGTGGCAGACGGGAGCGGTGCCAGGTTTGCCGCTGCCGTCGACGCCGCTGCGTTGGTGATAGTGTCACCGCTGCCGTCGCCGCCCGCCTGCGGCGCGACGGTGTCGCTGGCCTGCGCGGTGACGGCGGTGAGTCCAGCGCTGCGCCCATCGCCGCCCTCGAGCGAGGCGGGCGCGGCGTGCACGGACGTCAGCACAACGTTGGGCAGCGGCTCTGCGCCAGTGGTTGGCGTGACGACGTTGATGCGGCTCACGACGTGGTTGAAGGGCACGTTCTCGTCCACCACCACGATGGACACGTACTGCTCCAGCGACGGGAGCGACAGCGGCGCAGCGGCGCTGGTCGACGACGGGCGTGCGTTTGCCTCGACGGGGCGTATCGCCACGGTGAGCACAACCGTCTCGCGCGGGCCGACGTGGATGCAGTGCGGCGTCGACACCGGCGCCGCGCCGTCCGTCACGAAGGACGTCGCCACGGGAAGGACCGGCCGCGGCGTTGGCGCGGACGTGGCCGTTGCGGTGGCGGTCGCGTCGCCGTCGGTGGGGCCCTCGTCCTCGCGTGCCGCCTCCGACGTGCTCGACGGCGACGCCGTGGCGGCCGGGCCGGACGCGTCGGTGGCGACGAGACGGTACCCGCCGCGCACATCGACGCAGAGCGACGCGGCGAGGCGCTCGTGCACGAGGACGGCGACCGTGACGTCCGCCACGTACACGTCGAAGTCGTTCGTCAGGCTGATCTCGCCCACGTAGCCGAGCTGCGCGACGAGGCGGCTCGCAGGCCCCGGCGCCGCCGACGTTGTCGATGCGGGCGGCCGCTCAGTCGCCTCGACGGTCACGCGGCTCGGCCGCAGCGTGACCTTGGCGGGCGCGGTGATGGTGCGGAACGCAGCGAGGCTGCCGTAGACCTGCACCTCCTCCGTCTCAGTGAAGGGGTTTGCGACGAGGAAGCTCCCCAGCCACACGTTGTTCGACGTCACGGCCGCACTGCGCCGCTCCAGCTCGGCGATGCGGTCGTGCGTCCATGGCGACGGCCCCCCAGCAGCGGCCGTCGCCGCGGTGGCGGCGGAGACATCGACGGCAGCGGCGGCGCTGGAGCCGGTCGCGGACGGTGGTGCCGCGGTGGCGGCCGGAGCCGCGGCAGCAGGGCCCGCCGCGCGCGGCTTGCGGTAACCAAAGAAGAGCGCCACGAGTGCCGCGAGGTCGCCGCCGCGCAGTAGACAGCGCAGCCGCAGCGTCTGGGAGCGGCTTGCGGCAGCGGCGGCAGCCGTCGTGTTGCTGGACGAGGTGCCCGCACCCGACGTGGTGGGCGCACCGCCTGCCGTCGGGCCGGCCTTCCGCGCCTTCAGCGCGCCCAGCGGCGGCGCCGTCGGCTTACCCGCCGCAGCAGCCGCACCCGCCGTACCCGCCGGGGCGCTGGAGCCGCCCACCGCTGCGCCTGCCGTCCCCGCGACACCGATACCGCCGCCACCTGCGTCGTCTGCGAGCGGCGCACCGCTGCCTATCGCGGCCGCCGCACCTGCGCTGGGACTGGTCAGCGCGAAGGACGTGGTCGATGCGGCCGCCGCGAGGGCGGCGCCGGCAAGCGGGGCGGCCGTGAAGGACAGGTTCGTCGGCGGCGCGAGCGCCACGCCGCCCTGCGACGGTGCACCGCCGGCACCGGCAGCGTTCGAGCCCAGTGCAGCAGCGGCAGCAGCACTTGCGCCGGCGGTTGCCGGCGGCGAGGCCGGCGCTGCGGGTGTCTCCTCGGTGCGGTAGCTGAGGTGGCGCGCGGCGGAGGTGGCGTCGTAGTGCAGCAGAACGAGCTCCAACAGGCCGTCCAGCTTGGGGTTGGGCTGCAGGTGCAGGTCAAGCTCCACGTCCGGCTCTGTCGCCACGAAGCTGAGCTTCAGCTCTGCCAGCGGCACCCGCAGCGACGGCTCGATGCGCAGCGGCGGCAGCGTCAGAGACTCGCGCACCTCCTCCTGTGTGTCGGTCCGCAAGACCTGAAACACCTTCCAGTAGTGCTGCCCAGTGACGCGCACGGCCATGTCGTTCTCGGGGTTCCACTCGTTGACGAAGAAGGCCTCGTAGCGGAAGGGGCCCTGCGTGACGATCAGCTTCAGGTTCAGCATAGCCTCGACGTACACGGTCTCGCCTGGGGCAATGGTGAGGCGCGACTGCGTGAAGCGCAGCACAGGCGGGCACTCCACCTTCAGCGGCAGCGGCATCACGGGTGACAGGTTCACGAGGCGGAAGCTCACGGCGACGTTGGAGCTCGTCGGCTGCTGCAGCCCAGGCTTGGAGGCGAAGGTGCCGAAAGTGTGCTGCAGCGGGCGGCGCAGCTTCGACACTAACGAGCGCCGACGCCGCCGCTGCCGCGCCGCCAGCACCGCCTCCTCCGCCCGACCACTGGCGAAGGTGTCCGCCGCAGCGCCTGCCTCGGCCGGAGCGCCCCGCACCGAGTCCGGCTCCGCATCCGAGTCGGATTCGGTCTGCGAGGCGGACACGATCGGCGACGCCGGGGCCGATGCGGCGCGGCCGACAAGGCCGAGGTTGACCTGCGCCGGCTCAGCACGGCCCTCGCTCATGGCCAGCGACAGCGTCACCGGGACGAGAAGGACGCACTGGCCAACGGTGGGGCCGCGGTAGCGACCAGCCTGCGCCGCAGCCGCGCCCGCCACGGGCCCGCCGCGTGCCGAGTGTGCCGTGTACGTCACGGTCACGTGCAGCGTGGCGGTGACGGTCACCATCTGGTGCCGCAGCACCGCCGCGACCTCTGCCGGGGTCAGCGTGGGTAGCGCCGTGAGCGTCCACGTCACGACCTGCGCGTGGTTTGCCTTCAGCTCGACCCGCCCCTTCGCGTAGAGGGAGGGCGGCTGGTCTGTCACAGGCGTCGTCGCCGGTGCCGCCGTGCCGGGCCGCGACTCGCTCGCCTGCGCAGGTGTTTGCGGCCGCTCCGCCGCGGCCTCGAGCGCTTGGCGCTGCTCTTCTTCGAAGGCCGCCCGCACTGCGGCTTCCGTCTCGGGTGTGTGGAACCACAGCGGAACGGCACCGCCTGCGTGCGAGATGGCCGTGGTGGAGAGCACGACCTCGCGGTGGCTGTTGTAGTTGGCCATCTTGATGGAGCACGACACCGGTTGGTGCAGGTGCAGCGGTCGGCCCTGCTCGCCGCGCACGACAGCGGCGACTGGAAAGGCCAGCGGCGTGTTCGCGGCAGGTTGCACCTGCACGATGCCGTCGTTCATGCGCAGCGCCGACAGCGTCACGCGAATCGCCTCCTGCGCGCTGCTGCGGTTCACGACGTCGATGCACTCCTGCGTCAGCCCTGGCGCGGGCAGGTGGACGACGAGCGACACGCGGCGCTCTTGCAGCGGTGCCAGCACCACCTCGTTGCCGGTCGACGTCTCCTCTGCCACCTCCAGCAGCGGCGACGACGGCACGAGGGCGACGCGCAGGGCGAAGGTGTGTGACGTGTTGCATACCGTGAAGTGCGTCTTGACAAAGTGCTGCGACGCCGCGACGCAACCGAGCTCGAGGCAGCGCTGCGGCACCTCGACAAGGCCGCTGCCCACGCACGCCGACGCCCGCAGCACCGCTTTGCCGACGACGCAGTACGCCGCAGACGTGACGGCAGGGTTTGCCGCGACGGCCTCGACGAGGACGCCGGCGCGAATGTGCCGCGCGCACGGGTCGATGTAGCGGGCACCAGGCCGCAGCTGCACGTACACGCGCACCGTCTCCTTCACAAAAACGCGCCGGATCGGGTGCAGCAACGGCACCGTGCACGCCGCGTCCTCGAATAGGGCGAGCTGCGCGGGCTTGTTGGTGCGCACGACGAGGGCGTGCGGAAAGGGGAAGCGACTGCGAATCAGCACCAGCTGCGCCTCCAGCTGCGACGCTGCGCACGGCGTGATGACGTCACGGAAGAGCAGCTCCCGGGGCTCCGTCGTCAGCATCTCGATCTCCTCTGTCGGGTTCATCTCGACTGTGAGGTAGTGCACGTCGGCCGCGTTGCGGATGTTCTTGACCGGAATAAAGTACTTCTGCGGCCCCACGCTGCGCGCCGTGCACTCCACGACGATGCGCAGCGGCTCCTGCTGCCGCACGTGCCCGTTGCGCGGAAAGAGCTTAAAGCGCGCATCCAGCACCTCGGCCACACTGCCGCCGCACCTCCGCGGCTCCAGCACGACGATTGTCGTGTCCGCATTAGCCTCGACGACAAAGCTGAATTCCGTCTGATCATTCACGATGCAGTTGCGCAGCACGAGCAGCGGGTGCCCCATGAACGTCGGCTGCGCACGACGCCCGCCGGCGTGAGCAGGGCTTGTCGTGAGCCGGATCGTTGGCGCTGGCCGGCTCGGCACGGTGCGCACCAGTACAGCGGCGCCGTCGCCAGGCAAGCGTGGCAGCTCGCCGATACCGGACATCGGCGACAACGATCGCGCCGGCATCGCGCCGAGCGAGGCCCGCAACCCGGGCGGCGAGAGGATGGACTCGTTTGGCGCACCGGCGGTTGCCGCTTGTCCTGCCGGAGGTGGCGAGACGTCTCCGGGAGTGCGCATTAGGATCATGTCAATTGGAATAATGCGGTTTGCCTCCTGATCACGCGCCTCATAAAACAAAACGTTCATCGTCTGCGTTTGCGTTGCCGGGATCTGCTCCTCGACAACGCGGCGGCAGACCAGCAACAGCGTGATCATGACCGACTCGCCAGCGCCCATCGAGGGCAGGGCGACACCCTCGCGCCGCAGCAGCTGCACAATGTCGCTCTGCTGCGTCCTGCTGCGCCACGCCTGCAGCGCCGCGGCACCGCCCTCGTCCTCGCTCTCTGACAATTCGTGGTCCGTCGTGCTCTGCGTCGCCGACGCCGCCGCCTCCACCGCCGTGAGGTCGACCTCCTCACCCTTCAGCGCCAGCCTGTACGCCTCAATCTTCCGCATCGCATTTTCGGCCTTCTCCGTCTTTTTTTTCCGCACGTAGATTTTTAGCTTCTGCTCAAGCTTCTCGATCTGCTCCTCCAACTTGCGAGTTGAGACCGAGGTGGCACCGCTGAGCGTCATGTCGAGCTGCACCGCCACCTTCACGCCGGCAAACGACAGATACGGGTTCGCCGCGGTGACGCCGGAGGCGGCGCTGGAGCTGCCGAGCTCAACGCGCGCCACAATCTGCCGCCGCGCATTGCTGGTGTTCGACACGGTGAACTTGGCGCCCACCCGCGTGTTCGCTGCGGCAGTGTCGTCCGGCTTCAGTGGCGACGCCATCAGCGCCGGCACGCTCGCCGACGACGGCACCATCATTTCGAACGTCCACGAGTCGGGGCTAATTTCGAACGTGTCCGCCTTGGTCACCGTCGCCTTGAGCGTTACGTTGATTGTGTTTTGAATGTTCAAAATGTTCGCCACGCGGATTTTCTCCTGGAAGACGCCCTTGATGCCCGGGTACAGGGTCAGCTCAATCTCGCGCGACGCGTACGGACGGATCGTCAGAAAAATCGACTGCTTGTCGCTGCTCTCCATGCGAATGTGCTCCGCCGTGACGGAGCGCGACTTGGACAGATGCAGGTACAGAAAAGAGTTGCACCGGTTCACGATGGGCAGCTTTGTCGTCTTCTTCACGCCAATGTTGACCTCGCCGAAGTTCTTGGTCTTCTGCCCGTTCAGCTCAAACGACGTGCCGCACAGCCGGTACGACAGCCGCACGAAGCGCGGCGCCTCAATTCCGTCTACGGCGATAGAGATGCCGTCCTCTTTCGTGAGCGGCTCCGTGGGTGAGGCGGTTCGAATAATTAGCACGTACGCCTTCAGCGACGCCAGCGGCCCCAGTGCAATTCGGTTCGTCACGTTGCACGACGTTCCCGCCAGCAGCCGCAGCAGTCCCTCCCGCGCCGTGAAGAGCTGCTCGGCCGACTCGTTTGTCAAGTGACTGGCGTCTTCTGTTTCACCGTACACGCAAAACGAGCGCATCTCCGCCGCGATGGCGCTCAGCTGCTCGCACAGGGCGACGTCGGCAGAGTAGAACACCTCGATCTCTGGGCACGACGAGCACAAGTTCAGCACCACTTCGCGGTCCACCTTTGACTGCACGCTGTATGGTACAATGAGCGGGACGTCGGAGATGGCCCACAGCGTCGACGGGCCGCGGCGCCCACCACCGGCACCGTCAATGTTGCCCAGGTCGCACCGCCACGAGTACAACTCGTCGTGCAGCTTTGTGTCCAACGGGGCCATGTTGTTGGCCTCGATATTAATCACCTGCCGGTCCTCGGCCGGATTGGATGCGTTGATGATGGTGAGCTGCTTGCGATACATAGGGTTCACACGCTGCGGGGTGATGCGCAGCGTGATGGACAGCGACGCCGACGGGGCAATGAAAAACTCCTCCTTTATCTCGCGCCCCACATTCTTCGCCGCCGCCACGACGCCCTCGATTTGGATAATTTTGCTGCGCAGCTCCACCACAATTCGGCCAGCAAGCGGCGAGTGGTTTTCGATCTGCAGCGTGTAGCGCTTGCTCTGCCCGACTTGGCAGTCGCCAAAGTTCACGGAGCGCTGCGGCACGACGATGTTGCTCGTGTAGAGAACGGCAGTGCAGCGCACAACGACGCGCTGGCTGCGTGCGCGGGCCGCCGATGTGACAAAAAGCTCCACATCAAATTTTTTCTGCGCCGCCTCGTGGGACTCGCCGTCGTACGTCGGCTGATACAGCAGCGTGATGCTGTATGTCTGGTTACCCTTTTCTGTGCAGATGAGCAGCTCGTCGACAGAGGTGTCACCCTTCAAAAGAGTGAGCTTGCCCTCGCACTTGCGCCGGTCTACATCGCCAAGCCGCACTGCCGCCTCCTCGCGGATGTCAAGAGCCTGAATGCGCAGGCTCGCCGTGGCCTTGGTGCCTCGGTACACATCGCCGAAATTGATTGAGGTGTCGGGGAGCGCGATGAGGTCGCCCTGCAAGTCGGCGGCGACGTTGACGCTGACGTAGAGGGATGTGGTGTTGCGGGTGTCGCGCAGGTTGTCGCATTGCAGCACCGTGTGGTACTGCTGCTGCACCGCCGACGAGCGGATCATCAGCGAGAAGGTCATAGACGCGTAGCTGTCGAGCAGGAGGCGGTGGCCAAGCTTTGGCTCCTCGAACTTGTCGGACTCGTACAACGCCACCTCCAGCCCACGCAGCGGCATCGCCTGGTCGCGGACGACAAAGTAGACGGGCTGGCACGAGGTGTTGGTCACGACAAAGTCCGCCACTTGTGTCTTGTTCGGCGTCATGGTGACTTGCAGCTCACCCGCCGACAGCTTGAGAAAGGAGACGTAGACGTTCGCGCGGAACGGAACGGAGACAGTGTGCTCCGCGGCTGCCTCGGTGGCAGTTGACTTTGTTGCAGCTGTAAACTGCAGAGTGCCGGAAAATGGAGCCGGTGGTGCTCCTTTAGCCAGGTGCGCGAACGTGGACGGGTCGGCGCGAAATGACACGACAACCTCCTTCTCCTCCAGTGCGCCGAGTTCTACACTGTGGATGAGACCGACCGCATCGAAAGCCTCGTTGTAGACGGCAAGGAAGTCGGTATAGCCGACGCGCTGGATGGCGGCGTAGTTCTCATTGCGCAGCTGGAACTGCACAACGGTACTGCTGGCAGCAAGGTGGACCACTGTCGGTGACTCCGACGTGCTCCTCAAATGCAGACGTCGGTAGACGGGAATGTCGTTGACCGCCACCTCGTCAAAGAGAATGCTTTCACTACTAATCTCGAGCATGGAACTTCTGTGGTTGTGTGAGAGTCTGGCGGGAGAATATGCGCTGTTGACTGCGCTGCGAGCGAATTGATGGGGAGCAATTGGGAGAGATGAGAGGTAGAGAGAAGTAGGTTTCCGCCAACCATATGGCCATGGCTTTTATCTTTCAAAGCGGGACAGCAGTTCTCATCGTCGGCGAAAGACCGGTCAAGCGTAGCCGGCAAAGGGCCCCCGCAACGGCTACCGTCGGCCGCGGCATTCACTGAAGCACCAACATTAAGGACAAGCACCAGCTTCATCATCAACAGGCACAAAAATCCAGAGGAAAAAAAAACCGGCTCCAACACGGTGGAGAGAGGTGCCTTTTTGGGGGGCTCCTCACACATGGAACGAGGGGGGGGGCCGCATTTTTCACTTTTCTGCTGGCCCCTCTCGCCCCTCACCAGATATCCCCAATGCGCAAACAAGCACGCACCACATGCCACCCCCTACTCTCCATCCACAAGCAGACCCAATCTCCACCACACTATGCAACATCATGACCCTACCATTTTTCTCAAAATTCTTCCCCGCCATACCCCGACACCACCAAAAACACGCCGCACAGCACCCGCCCCCCCAGACGCCAACGGGACAGAAAACAGATTCGATTCCGCCATTCGCCACTGCAAGGCCCTCAACAGCGGCCCACCAACGTAGCCCAACTCGAAGAAAGTGCCAAGACACAGGGCCACCAGGGGCACGACCCCCCCGCCCGCCCCCGGCGGCCGCCGCG
>JASAOO010003186.1:0-27518 GCA_030849075.1 Zelonia costaricensis | reverse complement strand
CCACCACAACACGCGGGTGCCGTACCCCGTAGCGTAGAATCCAACGATGGGCTGCGCAAATCAGAAGCTGCACGCGCAGCACATCGCCTATCAGCGCGACTTCCTCGGTGCGTGCTGGAACAGTGCCTTGGGCGATGAGGAGTCGAAGGAGTACCTGGCGAGCCGGTGGATGGGCGTCTCGCGCAACGTGATGAGCCTGTACACAAACAACCACTGCTTCACCGTCCGCGTCCTGACGAAGGACGACACGAACGCCGGGGCCGACGCGGGGGCACCGAAGGGGCGCAGCGGGGCGGTCGTGCCGGATGACCCGACGGGCCAGCTGCCCGGCATCAACGGAGGCCTCGGGGCCGGAGGTGGGGCTCGGCAAAACTCAACGAGCACGTCGCTGGGCAAGCTGGGGGACTCCACCATGATGGGGCCGTCGACGCAGCCCAGTCGCCTCGTGCAGAGCGGCAGCCACAGCCCGGGCACCCACCCCCCGGTCGGCCCGTCCACGACGATGCGGCTCGCGCAGGGCAGTGGTAGCGGCAGCGGCACCACCAGCCGCACCTACGCCCCCTTCGGCTCCGGCCCAGCCAGGCCCGCGGATGAGGTGGAGCTGGCCGAGGCCAACGCCCGTCTCGCGGCGGCGGCGGCGGAGCGGCACAAGAGGTCGGGCGGCAACCCCACCGCGCTGCGCACCGTCGTCAAGGACGCCAACGAACTGGAGAAGGCGGCGTACAGCCGCCACCCGTACCTGCAGCGCAGCGAGCTCGCCGTGTACGGCGGCGTCGTCTTCAGCAGCGCCCCGGCGCGGCGGCTATATCACCGCATCTCCTTCGTCCCGGCCGCCCGGGCGAAGCGGCTCGACGACGCGCCGCTGTCCGCCACCAACGCAGCGGCGGCAGGCGCGGTGCGCTACGGCGACACCAGCGACGGCAACGCCGCCGCGCCCTCCTCCCTCGACGCGCCGACGCGCGCGGACGCCTCGCCGTCAAGCAGGCCCGCCGGTCGCGCGGCAGCCACGGCGAGCACGTCGTCCGCGAACAACTCGATAAGCGGTGGCCCCCCTCCCTCTCCGCCGATTTCGCTGGCTGCGAACGTGCCCGTGCGCTCGCCGCTGCGGCCCCCGCGCAGTCCCCTCAACACGAGCAGCAACAACAACAACAGCGGCTCTGGCGCGTGGAGTCGGCGCTCGCCGCTGCGCAACGCGGAGCGCAGCGGCACGGCCAGCGGCGGCGTCGCTGACGACGGTGCGATGCCGGCGCTGCGCCTCAACTCCTCGATGGCGCGACGCAGCCGCGCAGGCGCTGGTAGCGATGGCGGCACCGCGAGCAGCGACCCGCTGGCCGCGCTGAACAACTACCCCATCGACGACCGCGACGCCCCGGGCGCAACCACGACGCGGCCGCCGGTGGTGATTGGGAGCATCACGGCGATGGAGCTGCAGGCGCTGCCGCCCAACGCGGAGCTGTGCCTCGGGGGGTGGCTCTACGTGAGCCTGCAGGACGAGCAGGAGCGTCTGCGCCGCTCGCTAGCCCGCTACGACCAGCGCCGGCAGCGTCGCCGCACAGCGCTGGCCTCCGCGTCGGTGTCCACCTTCTACAAGAGCCACGCAGGTTTCGATCCCTTCAGCCGTGACGACGGCACGGGCCTCCAGCCGAGTGGGCGTGCCGCCACACAGGGTGCACCACAGGGCAGCCACGGCGGCGGCGATGCAGACGGCGACGACGACGAGGACGCTGCGGATGGCGAGCTCGCGTCCCGCAGTCGCCGGCCCACCTCCGCGCTCGCGTCCGCAACCCTGGGTGCCACGACGCCGCCGTCCTCGCAAGCGCTTGTGGTACTTGGCTCGAGCGACAAGGAAGGGGAACCCCTGACGCACGGCACGCCGCGGCAGCAGCGGGCGCACTCCCAGGGGTCGGCCACCCCCACGCTCGAGAGCACCTCGCGCCCTTCGCCGCAGCCGGAGTCGGACCACGGCAACGATGTCGAGGAGGTCAGCGCGTCGGACGGCGTGGCTCTCTCTGCACCTCCGCCCCGCGCGCGGCCGCGTGCCAGGAGCGCGCCGCCCAAGCCGCCGTCGCGGCTCATCACGCCACCATCGACGACGCCGCCGCCCTCCGCGGTGACATCGATGCGCCGCGTGGGCAAGTACGCTGAGGAGGTGATGGCCGTGGACGCGCTGGCGGCGGCGTGGCTGCCGTACGCGTACATCATCGTCGCCATTCCGATGTACGAGTGCTCGCTCGTGCCCACGACGTTCCACGCGGCGGTGGCGCGGCACAAGGCCGTCTCCCTCAACCTCGCCAACGCGCAGTCGCGGCAGGCCTACGGCGTCGGCTGCATCACCGCCGCTCGCTACGGCGGCGTCATGGTGGTGGAGTACCGCGACAAGGTCGTGGACGACGAGGACGCCGATTGGATCGATGAGCTGCTGCGTGTCGGGCGGGAGACGCAGGAGCGGTACGGCGGTGCGCCCGGGGGCAGTCCTGCAGCCAGCGCCCCGCACAGCTACGCCGCCTTCAGCAGGGACGCCTCCTACATCTCCCCCACCCGCGAACAGCAGCAGCAGCAGCCACCGACGCAGCGGCCACGGCGCTACTCGCACACGGCAACGCACCAGACCCGTGCCGAGAAGCTGCGCCACATCAAGAGCCGCATCTGGAGCAAGCTCCGGCGTCAGGGTCTCGACGTCGTCCTAGCCGCCACGCGCACCGCGGACCGGCGGCACCGGCAGCGCCGCGCCTCCGTCGCGAGCGAGATGAACCTCCTCCGCCTCCTGCCGCCGCCCATCGCCACAGCCGCGAGCCAGCCGCCGTTCTCCGCGGACGTCACCCCGGCGGTGGAGCTGGACGAGGAGGAGGGCGGCGGCATCGGCGGCGACTACAACGCAAACGAGATGAACTTCGCGGCAGACGAGACCAACTCGGACTCCAACGCCAGCGGCAGCGGCGACGGCCACCCACGCCGTGCCGGTGGGGGCGCCGATGGCGATGGGACGCGGCGGCGCAAGCGCGGGCTGTGGTCACGGCTGTCACGCTCGAACCGCAGCCGTAGCCATCACCACCGCGGGGGGGATGCCGGGACACATGCGGGTCGTGAAGGTGGTGGGGCGGCGGCAGCGGGGGCGGCGGAGGCGGGCAGTGGGAGGGGCAGCGGCACCGCCTCCGCCGCGGCGCAGCAGCAGCGCCGTCAATGGACGGAGCCCGGCTTTCTCGACGACGACTTCCTTCTGCGCGGCACGTTCCGCCAGATCGGCGGCATGAAGTACCTGGACGCCGTCTCGCTCATGGACGGGTGCCCCGTGTCGGAGCTGGTGCAGGGCATCAAGCGCTGGGTCGTGAACCTCCTCTCGATGCCCATCAAGGCCCGGCCCCTGTCCCTGTACCTGCAGCGCTACGAGGGCATCGCCTCGTCCCTGCGGCTGCTCAGCTCGCAGCTCACGAGCGCCGCACAGGCCACGAGCGTCGCCTCGGGTCGTCTGATCGCGCCCGCCAACCTGAGCTTCCACGCCGGCGGGTTCGAGATGGAGGACGCGCAGAGCTCCTTCGTGTCCCAACAGACGGCCGCCTTCGACGCCCCGGGCCGCGCCGCAAGCACGGGCAGCTTCTCCGCCGCCTCCTTCGCCCTCGCGAACGCGTCGATTGTGGCGGCCGGGTCGCTGCCGACGGCGCCGCGCGGGCACCCGTACAACACGTACTACAGCGGCCCCCTCGACCCCGTCGTGCGGGCGGTGCTGTCACCCGAGATGGAGGCGACGATGGCGGCCTGCCAGGCGCGGCAGCTGCCGGAGGTGCTGCAGTCACCCGAGACTCGCGCGGCCGCGGCCGCAGCAGCAGCAGCGGCAGCGGTGCAAGAGGCGGACATCAAGATCGTCGTGACGCCTGCGCCACGCAGCGCCTCGGCGCAGAACCGCAGTGACAGCGGCAGTGCGGCGTCGCACCGGGGCCCGCAGCTGCTTCCGTCGGTGTCGAGTCGCCTCTCCGGGGTGTTGGCGCCCGACTCGAATGGCGCCAGTCCCGCCGCCGCCGCCGCGACGGAGGTGCCCGCAGTGCAGCGCTCGCCCGCGATGAGCCTGGCGGCGATGCCGCACGGCGCCCTGCCCCCCTGCCCCGGTGAGCATGGCTGCCCCACGGTGCCCCCGAGTGTGGCGGCGCTCGGCTCCTCCGCGACGGTGCCGGCCCACGTCGACCCCTCTGCGCCGCTCATGCCCCCGCTCGCACCGGCCAGCGCCACGTCCCCCGGCGGCAGCTTCGCTGGACGGGGGACCGACTCCGCCGCGGCAGCGTCTGCGCCACCTGCGGCACAGCCGGCGCTGGTGCCCACCACCATCACGGAGTGCCTGCTGTACGACGATCCGGGGCAGAACGGTAGTCTCGTGGGCAACAGCTTCTCCGCGGCGAACGGGCGGGCGCTGGCCGCGGCGGCCGCGGCGGCGATGTTGGGGAACGGCAGCTTTGCCGGGGGACGGAGCGGAGCGGTGGGTGGCAGTGGCACGCCGTCCCCGTCGTTCCGATTCAACGCCACCGGCAGCTTCGGCCTGGACCCGCGCGACTGTGGCGACGGTGGCGGTGAGGCCGGCCGGCGGGCGTCGACGGAGGCGGACGGCACGGAGGCGGGCGACGCCGACGCCGACGGCGTCGAGGAGGAGAGGGAGCACAGTTGTGGGAAGACCAACGCGCACCCGCTCGGCATGCCGTGCAAGCCGCGGCACCCGAGTGGCGCCGATGCGGGAAAGGAGGTGGACGGCGACGCCGACGGCAGGGGTGACGACGGTCTCGACGGCGACGACGGCGACGCGGAGGGGTGCCAGGCGGAAGGGGAGTGGCAGCTGGCGGACCGCGAGCTGCGCGCCCTCAAGTCGGAGCTGGACGAGATGCAATACCTCGTCTCCACCGCCCGCGCCGAGCTGCTGGGGCGGCTGGAGGAGTGCATCCAGCTCGGCGCCATCTTCCTCCCGCACACCCGCTCCGACCAGGTCGCCCTCTCGCTGCTGACGCTGAAGATGATGCGGCAGTACCCGGAGGAGGTGCCGGTGAAGGAGATCCACACGGACTGGGTGCCGATGCTCATGACGCTCCTGACCAGCTCGCGCGACCACCTCCTCTGCTGCGCCGGCTACGACGGCGGCAACCTCGAGCACGCCGAGGGCGACACCTGGGGCTTCCTGACGACGTACAACAACGCCGTGGCTGTGACCGACGTGTGCGACGCCAACCGCCGGCGCGAGCTGTACGCGGCCGGGACCACAAAGTACACAATCGACCCGCTGCCGCCGCTGCCCGTGCCGCGTCCCCTGCACGACATCGTGATCGCCCCGCAGCCGGTCCGCTTCACCCGCGCGGCCCTGCAAGAGCTGCGCCACGTCGGCATCGACGAGCGCGGCCTGTCCTTCACCTTCTCGGGCGGCTCCCTCGGCGTGCTGGCCGGCATCGTGCGCTACTACGCGGACTTTCTGCGCGCCAAGTACCACAGCGAGGTGGCCGCCGTCGGGGGGCGGGCCAAGGACGCGGGGCACACCGTGCAGGACGTGCTCACGCGCGGCGGCTACAACGTCCTTCTGCGGCGGGTGTGGGTGTGGGGCGTCACGACCGACGCGACGGAGCGGAAGCGCGGAAGTGCCGCCGTCGCAGCAGCGAAGCGCACGACGCGGCTGCTGCAGAGCAAGCTGCCCGGCCGCGACCTCGACGAGTCTCCGAGCTCCGCGGAGTCCTACCAGCCCCCGCTCTGGGGCGATGGCGACCACGTCGTCACCAACACCGCCGGGCTCGCGGGGGGCGGGGCGCAGATGGCCGGGCTGCCGTTCCGCGGCGCGGAGGCGTACGCCCTGTACGACGCCGTGGTGCACTACCTGCGCACCCTCGAGGAGCTGACGATGGAGCACCAGGGCAACACCTCCCTCGCCCCGCACGTCCGTGTCAAGCGTCGGTCGACGCTCATGGCTTGGCGCCGCGGCCGCGACGGTGGCGAGGGCGGAGGTGGGGACGCCGGTGGTGGGGGTGGCGCTGGCAACTCGACCCACGCAGCGGGGGCGTCAGGGGATGCGGCGGCGGGCAACGCCAACGCCACCGCCGGTGCGGCCCTCGCTGCCGCCGAGCTCGTGCCGGCTTTTGAGATCTGCATAGCCTCCAACTTCTACTACAAGCACATCATGGAGGAGGCGCGGCAGCCGCTGCCCAGTCGCGGCGGCGCGAACAGCCAGCTCCCCGCCCCGCCGCCACCCCCGTCATCGTCGTCGAGCGCTGCCAAAGCGGCGAAGACAGCGGAGGCGGTGCGGGAGCAGCAGCGCTTCGAGCAGCCCTACTGCGGTGGCGAGGAGGTGATGGAGAAGAAGGTGCCGCAGGGGCGCGCGGTGAAGAAGTTCTTCGGCTTCCTGACGGACCACTACGAGCAGTGGCGAGCGCGGCAGAGCGACGACCGGCAGGCCGCGGCCTTTGGCAAGCGCATCCACATTGCGATGCGGTGACCGTTGATATGGTATGTGGGGAGGGGGGGGCCTCCACGCCCTCGCCGTGTCCTCGCACTCCTCTCCCGGCCCCCACCTCTTCGTGGGGGTTGCCAGGTGCTTCATTCGCGATGTGCACACAAAGCACCTGCCAGCGTGTCTGTGTGTGTGTGAGAGAGAGAGAGCTTGACGCACAAGAAGAAAAGAAAAGAGCTGCGATTGTCGATGAGTAAACCAAACGAAGAGCGAATCGAAAAGGGGGGGGCTGCAAGGAGGGAGGGACTGAACAGCGTGCGGAGTTTCAGAATTGTGGCACAAGAGCAGCGCGTCTCGGGGGGCGCGCCTTGAGTCAGCATCAAGGCAGCACGCGATGGTGCGGGAACCAGCCGTAGAGCGGGCCCTTGACGTCCCCCCCCCTCCCCCCTCCCCTCCACGAGCCACACAGATGGAGCGCCCCACCCCCGCATCCACCATCGACACACCGTTTTTCCCCCGTCTCTCTCTCTCTCGCCTCTTTTCTCACCACCGCCCTCTACACACACGTGTGCTTGCGTGTTGATCGACGTGACACAGGCACGGTAGAACGCCACTGCCGTGCACCTCCCATTTCAGCGCGTGCGGAGGAGAGTCAGGGGGCGCCCTTATCGGAGAAGCCAAGCAGACCGAGACGACGAATCCGCCTCTGCTCCCCTCCCCTCACTCCACAACCCCCGTGCGACACACACACACACACACACTGCCGTTCCTCACAGACCTAGCATAGTTGTACTCTTTTCCTTTTTTTTCTTTTTTCTCCAACATCAGCTCGCCTCTCCGCGACTGAGTCATGTTCCGTGCGCCTGCGCGAGGCTCGTGCAGCGTCGCCCGGTCGCCGGCGGCGCGCTGCTCGGCTGCCGCGGCCATCGCCGGTGGCAGCGGCGTCCTCGGCAGCCACGCCGCCGCCGCTGTCCTCTGCACCGGCAGCTCAAGCAGCCTTGGCGGAAGGGCCTTTGTTGCCACGCTGCATGAGCAGCGCCGCTACTCCTTCAAGTACGCGACGAAGCGGCAGCACAACGAGGTGCGGCAGCCCGCGTACATCCACGACAAGCGCTACGGCGTCTTCAGCAACGAGCACAACATCGGCAAGGCCCGCCGCGGTCTGCCGCACATCACGCCGGTGTACACGAAGCACATGAGTCTCTGGGAGAGCGACACGGACGCGAGCACCAACCGCTTCTTCCGTTCCTACGTCTTTGGCCAGCGCGAGGCCCACCAGCTGCTGGGGCGCCAGCACGGCTTCGAGGCCGACCATGCTGACGGTCGGCAGGGCGACTCCGCCTACGAGCTGAGCACCGATCAGCGCTACAAGGGCGCGACGCGGCCGGCCATCACGAACCTGCACTACGAGCCCTTTTGGAACCAGACCCTGTACCGCAACACGGCGCACGGCAGCCAGCTGGCGAGTCCGACGTCGGCGCTGGCGGCCGCGGTGCTGGGGCCCGAGCTGATGGAGCTGCGGGACGTCAAGTCCATCGAGCACTGCAAGGCCTGGTTCGACCGCCTCGACTTCCTCATCCAGCAGCACTACGACGCCGTCGGCGACATCGGCGAGTTCCGCTCACGGCACACGCAGCACGTGCATGAGTTCTTCGTGGCCTTCCACGACGCCATCAGCAGCTTCGACTTCCAAGACCGCTACCTGTACGACCAGTTTGCCAAGGCCCGTCCGGCGCACCTCGAGGACGTCTTCGCCATCTTTCTCGAGATGGAGGCGAACTACGTGAACGAGGACTTCTGCCCGCGCTGCAGCTTGCCGTACGCGACGACGCGGTACTGCGGTGAGGGCGACCCCAACACGCCGTTCCGCAAGCACCGCGGCCGCTGGGCCCCGCATCAGCACTGGGGCCACGAGTGGTACGACGTCGTGGTGCGGCGTGCGGAGGCACTGTGGTACCGCGCGACCGAGGACCCGTACTTTGGCACGCCCGAGCACACGCAGCGGCAGGTGGAGGCCCTGCTCAGTGTGTACGTCAAGACCAAGCAGCGGGCGAAGGTGATCGACTTCCTGCACGCGCTGCGGGGGTCCAAGGAGTTCCTGCTGGACCACGTGCACATCACCCCGGCAATGCAGAAGGCCGTGGACGACCTGCTTGACAGCACCCCGCACCCGCACCTGCTCACCAACGGCTTCAAGCTCGAGAGCCGCGCCGCCAAGTACACGGGCGACGCCCACAGCGTCCCGCACTCGCCGATGCAGATGCGCGTGGACATGGAGATGAACAAGTATCGCCGGCAGCAGCGCGAGGAGGGTGTTGTGCGGGTGCCGCCGGCGTCGTGGAAGCTGGACACCTCGGCGATTGTGCCGTACACGGTGGACCCGCACACGAAGCAGGTGACGAACTGGCGCGCGGTGAAAGAGGGCATCGAGAAGTCGTTCCTCAGCACCGGGCTGCCCCAGGAGGCGTACACGGGCGAGGAGTGGCGGGAGATGTTGTACTTGAAGGACTGCATCGCCGGCCGCGGGGCCCGCCGCGCGCAGCTGGAGGCGGAGCGGCAGGCGGAGGAGGCCGCCATGGCGAAGAAGTACGGCCCGCGTCCCTCCGCGGGCACGTGGCACGTGTTTCCCGATGCCGCGTGGTGGCGCGTGTTGGAGACGGCGGCGGACGCGCTGCGGCCCTTCGGCGTCTCGCACGCCGGGCAGCGCGTGCTCGTGCGCAGCCGCACGTATGCCAACCCCGCCGCCGTGCCCTACACGGACCCCGTGCAGAACGCGTCGATGCTGCTGGACACGACGCCCGAGACGTGCCGCGTGTACGGCGGCTTCGAGTCCGGCGAGGTGCTGCGCCTCACGCCGGTCGAGCCCCCTGGTGCGCCAGCCGTGGAGGTTGTCGTGGTGGGCGTCGACAAGAGCGGCGCGGAGTCGAGCTGGGGCTTGTACGCGATGTACCGTGACGCGGCGCTGCACAAGGCGAAGGGCCTCGTCTGCCTCGGCACCGACTGCCTTGACGTGCAGAGCCGCCACGCCGGCGCGGTGGTCTCGACGCAGCGTCGGGTCGCCGTCGCGGTGCTGGAGGGGCAGCGGACGGTCCCGGAGGAGCACCTCGGCCAGGTCGTTGGCGTGCGCGGTGGGGAGCTGTACGTGCAGTGGCACCTGCAGCCCGGCGGCGGCTCCGAGCTGGACCGCAGCGTCGCCGTCCCCCTTGGCGGCCCGGAAATGGTGAAGCACGTGCACAAGGTGCAGGCGCTGGCCGACACCGACGCGGCGGCGACGCTGCTGGAGCCGCCATCGTGGCGGACGCCGTTCCGGAACAACTTCGTGGACGAGCGCCTCGCCGAGCTGACGCAGGCGCCCTTCCAGCGCGAGCAGTGGGCGTCGCTGGTCCAGGGCAAGTACACGCCCAAGACGAAGAAGTTCGGCTACACGCAGCACACCACGCAGGACGACTTCCAGACCAAGGAGTACAAGGACCGGCTCATGGCGCGGCAGTTCTTCCACAACCCGCAGGCCTTCGCCGTCGTGCCGGAGCGGCGTGAGCGGTCCGTGACGTTCCTCGGCAAGTGGGAGCACCAGCGCGTGTGCGGGCTGCCGACGGTCGACCGCGACGAGCTCGAAAACGGCTGGGGCGAGGCGGACGAGGTCAGCGACGCTGAGATGGGCGCCATCGAGCAGGCCTTGCGCGACATCAGCGGGCGCCGACCCGGCAACTTCGTCAAGTCTCCGACCGAGACGCAGTCGCTGCAGCTCAACGAGTCGTGGTGGACGCCGCTGGAGTTCGGCTGGGAGGCGCACAACCGCGTGCAGGCGGCCTTCGTGGACAGCAGCGAGCGCCGCATCATCGAGAGCGCGCGGCTGCCGTTCGGGGGCAAGCGGCCGCCCTTTGGCACGACGTACGGCATCGGCGAGCGCATCAGCGAGATCGCCGCAGACTACGCCAAGGGGTTCGGCCTTGGTCCCCACGGGCACTCCCCCCAGCACGACCACACCCACTTCGATACCCTCGGCGCGGAGCAGCAGCGCGTTAAGACGCTCGGCCTCGGCAACCCGCTCGTCCGCCTCTTCCACGAGAAGCTGGGCAACCAGGACATCCAGGCGTGGGCCGCGCAGCAGTGCGGGGAGTCTGACCTCAACGTCCGGCAGCTGCTGCTCTCCGTCGAGGAGTGGCGCAGCAAGGGGCGGGCGCCATCGGTGGTGCTCTGCAAGGTGCTGCAGCGCTACCTCAAGGACGAGCTGGACGCCTTCAACGCGGGGCTGCCGGCGAATGTGCCACGACTTGCCGTGCCGAGCCTCGCGGCGGACGGCAACGGCGGCCCCAGCGGTGGCACCAGCGACGGCAACATCTGGGCCGACGTTGACCGCACCGCCTTCGCCCTCGAACACGCCAGCCACTTTCACCGCGGTGACAGCGACGAGGCCTACATTGTGGGCCTCGTGCAGCGCGCCGGCGTTCCGGGCAGCGAGAACGGCGGCGCCGCCGCCGCGGGCAGTACGGGCACGGACAGCAGCTATGCCGCGTACGTGCAGCAGGATGTGCTGAACCGCTTCCAATCTGACCTGGCCCGCCTCGTCGGCCGCGGCATCCCCAGCGCGCTCATCTCCGAGCTCACGACGAAGCACAACCGCGGCCTCGAGCGGGCGAGCGGCAACATGCTGACGCTGGTGCGCGTGCAGGAGCTGGCGAAGCTGCTGGCGAAGATGCGGGTGACGGCCGACAACATCTCGCTCGTGGTGCGCGGCCTTGCTCAGTGTCCAGAGAAGGAGCTCCTCGGCAGCGATGACTTCGCCGTTCCCGTCTCGCTCATCTTCAGCTGGGGCGGGCCGCAGGCGGGCGGCGGCAGCAGCAGTAGCATCCCCAGCGCCAGCACCGGTGGCCGAAATGGAGGCAGCAGCAACGGGAGCAGCGCCGCGCAGCAGGTGCTGGGGCGCAGTCGCCAGGGCACGGGCGGCGGGGGCGAGGTGGGAAAGATGGTTGTGCAAGTGCTGGAGGAGCTTGCCTGGACGCGGGACGGCGTGGCGGCCGATGTGCACTACGCCATCCAGCAGAACCGCGCCAACGCCACGCTGCGGCAGGAGTTCCTGAACGCGTTCCTGCCCGTCTACGGCAACGACTACGCCAGGGTGCAGCAGCTGTACAGCGAGTACACGGCCGGCAAGTTCGTGCCGAACATCACGGTAGCCATCGAGGCCTTCGTCACGTTCCTCGGCAACATTTCCACCCAGCCCGAGAAGATGCCCAGCGCAGTCGACTACTTTGAGGTGGACGACGCGCGGCGCCTGGACGGGAGCGAGGCGACTGGTGCGTACACGCAGGTGCGCCTGCTGCCACCGGAGCTGGGGCCCTTCCAGTTCGAGGCCACCCTTGTGGAGTCGATCGAAACAGCCGAGCGCTTCCGGCGCTACGGCATCCTGGCCGGTCCGGCCCGCGCTCCCGTCACGGGCTTCATCGCAGCCAACTGCAAGTCTGTGGCGTACATGACGCACCGCGACGCGGAGGTTGTGTACGTGACCAGCGACAACGACCACGGCCTCTACAAGACGCTGCGCAGCTCGGCGCAGTACAAGGACATCGCCAGCAACCCCAAGCTCAGCCACCTCCTGCGGGAGTCCTCGACCAGCGCCGGCACCGGTGGGGGCCGCGCCGCCGCCGCCACCCACGCCATGCTCGTGGCGAGCTTCAACCGCTTCTTCTACCGCGTCGCCCCGATGCTGAGCTTCTACCAGGGCCTGCTGCGGGAGTACAGCGCGGCGGCCCCCGCGGCGCAGGCGGAGGCGCAGATCGCCAACTTCGGCCTCGCCCGGGCGCTGGAGGCGGAGGCGTCCACGCCGATCGAGCAGGACTTCCGCCGCAATGCGGAGCGCTACTGGCGCAACGTGCTGGACGGACGCAACGTGGAGGAGGGCGGCGGCGGCAGCAGCAGCAGCGGTGGTGGTGCGGGTGGTAGTCGTGGGGCGGCGGCGGCGGGTCAGGGCCGCCGCAGCGCCGGCCCGCTGCCGTCCCACGGGCGCACGAGCGGCGGCAGCGGGCAGTTTGTGCTAGCCAACATCGTTGGACATCGAGCCGCTGCAGCAGCGGCAGCGGCGTCGGCCTCCGCGTCTGCTGCACCGGGTGGTCAGGCAGCTGGCAAGGACCGTGCCGCGGCGATGGCGTCGTCGTCGCCCGCCGCGGGCGGTGGCGGCGCGTCGGCGGGCCCTCGCGAGACCTCCTCGAGCGGCATCAGCAGCCTGCTTGGGAAATTCAAGAGCACGGGTACCGCGGCAGGGGCACGGTCGAGCAGCACGTCAGCCCAGCGCGGCCGTGGTGGAGCGGGTAATGGCGCTGGTCGTGGCGGGCGCGGCGGGCGTGGTGGCAGCGGCAATGCCGACCGCATCCGCAGCCCCAACCGCGGCAAGTAAAGCGGATGAGACGTCGGCACGTGGGTCGGTGTGACTGTGTGCGTGTGTGAGTGTGTGTGTGCGTGTGTGTCTATGACGAAGATGCTTGTAGGTGGGTGTTCACCTGTCTCAGTAGAGGCTTGTGTTGGTGTGTGTGTGTGTGTGTGTGTGTGTGCGGATTGGCGTGGTGGGACGTGACAAGGATGTGTGTCCGAGCGGGGCGGCCCTTTCCTTCCATCCCTCTCGTGGCACACGCCCCTCTTACCATCCGCCCCCCCCCTTTTTTTTGGTTGACGCTCTTGTGTGTGTGTCTCTGTCGGGGCTGTCTTTACAGCATTCACAACTCTGGCGCATGCAACAGCCACACGCCCACACGCACATGGAGAGAGCGAGAGACGAAGGTCACTCGCCCTCGCTTCGTCAAGTGCGCACGAGGCGGTGATCCCGGAAAGGGGGAGAGGGCGCAACATTGAGGAGGGGAGTGGAGTCGTCGGACACCGTTTCTCGTCCCCACTGTTGCCCACTCTCTCTCCCCTCCCCACCCCCTCTCTATACAGTGCGTCCGCCACACCTGCAAAGGGTGTGACGGCGCCGGACGTGGATGCCCCGGCACGCGCCGCCCGCGATGCGCTCGTGCGATGCCGCCGACCTCTTGCCTGCCGCCTTTCACAAGTGCGTGCCGCTTCACAGACACACAGACACCACGCATGGATTGCACTCCCTCCTCTCTCTCTCTACGTCTGCACGGCCACACGGTCCCCCGGCATCTCCCTCCACAGCCTCTAGTACGGGCACCACACGCACGTCAACATCGCCGTCACTACGCCTTTCCTCGCCCCCCCCCTTCCCGCCTCCCCCTCCCCCGCTTCCGTTCCCTCGCCACCTCAGAACCCAAACCCTCACTCGAGNTCAGCGCGGCCCCCCCCCCCCCCCCCTCCCTCCCTCTCCACCTTCCACTATCCGGTCTCGTCACTGCCGTACCCTTCGCCGCACTCCCCACGAGGGTCCCACCACGACTGCCTCGCCTCCCCCTCCCCCCGCATCCCTCTAGGATTCGCATCGTCTGCCACCACCCTTCCCCTCCCCCTCCTTTCCTGCTCCGTGTTGCCCAACCCCCCGCACTGGGGTACCGGCGTCCAGGCTAGCTGTATCCCCGAGGCAGGGCATCACCGGGTGTGACCTCCGCGACTCGTCTTATTCCTGGTGCACCCGTTCCGCACGCATCGCCCCCCCCCCTCCTCCCCCTCCTCCTTCTTCGCGCACTCGCCCCTCCAGTAAAGCAGGTGCAGCGAACACGCGGAGGGGACGCATCCCGACCGTCTCGGGGTGTGTGCCTGTGTTGGACTGCGTGAGCGTGAGCTGGACAGCGGCGAAGGAGGGGGGTTCTGGAAGCTGGAGAAGTCCTCTGCCTCTTTCTTCCCTTATTGATGCTAGGCAACTAGACCTGCATCGCCCGCACCCCCTTTGCCGCTGCGTCCAGCGGGTGGGCACCTCCTCCCTCCATGTGCAACAAGTGAGGTTGCGGGTCACCTGCTGTCTTCACCTCCGCTCCGTCCTCAAGCACCCTAATTGGCCAAGACGCACGTCGACGCATCCGTCGCCGGTAGCCGGGTCACTGGCACCCCTCCGCCTCGTCTCCCTCCTTCTTTTGGTGTGTTCGTTTTCGTGTTCATTCAACCACCGGCGTACGTCGTCAGACGGCACGCCGCTCCTCGGTGCGTGGGGTGAGCAGGAGTGGGTATCGAGGTGTGTCCGTGCACGCGCGGGCGTGTGTGGGTGTTCCGTCGAGTGCGCTGCGGCTGCACATATCGGCACACACGCAGACACAAGCAGGCCCGCGTGCGCTTGCGCTTCGCTTCTCGCCTATTCCATATTTTTCATTGGTGCGTGTGCGTGTGCGAAAGGAGGGCAAGAGGACCAACCGCCGTGCTTGTCCTCCTTCAGTGTCGCGGCACGTCAGCACGCGAGGGCCCCACTTCCTCCTCCTCCCCCCCTCACCCCACCATCTCGCAGTGTGTGTGTGTGTGTGTGTGTGTGTGTGTTGGCTCTCCTCCCTCTTCCCTCTATTGCCTCCTCCCCTCCCCTCTTTTTCGTGTGTTGCTCTTCGCTTGTGCTTTCGCGCTTCACTGCGCATTTGTCGCGCCGCTCCTTTTCTTTTCTTGTCTTCGTGTGTCATCTCTCGGTGTATTGCCGCTCCCAGTTCTCCCCACCCCACCCCACCCCACCTCCTCCCCCCACCCCCCGCCCGCGCGTGTCCCCCATCCACCCCTGTCTTAGCCTTCCCCTTTCGTCCTCTCCAGGTCCACCGAAGCGGCTCGCCCTGCCCCCTCTCCCCCCTTCACCGCCTCCCCCATCTCGACCTCCCCTGGCTGTCTGTGTGTGTGTGTGTGTGTGTGTGTGTGTGTGTGTTGGACAGCCCCTTGCTTTGCCCACATTTTCCCTTTGTGCGTGTTTTCCGGTCTTCGGCGTATTCTTGTTTGCCAGCGACGCACGCCTCCTCCCCCGCCGCCTCCTCCTCCCCACACGTGGCTGTGAAGCACGCCGCTGGCCAATCCACCCGTCCCCCTCCCCACCCGACTTCCCTCCTGTCCTTCTGTACCACCACCCACATCCTTCAACGTCACCGGGCGCGGACCGATCCACAGCGCGAGGCATCACCGGCGCACGCCTTGGACATCAGGCGCTTGTGTGAGCCCCGTCCATGCAGTCTTCGGCGGAGCTCTACCGGCAGCAGCAGCAGCAGCATGGCGGTGGCGGCGATGATGATGACCTCCAGCTCCGGCGCGAGCACAGCCACCAACACCACCACATGAGCAGCAGTGGCAGCGTCCCAGCCCTCCGCATGTCGCAGTGGGCCCCCGACCTCGCCTCCTCGCCGATGCTGCCTGGCCTGGCCGACAGCCGTGCCAGCGTGCCAGCGCCGCTGCTGCTATCGCGCAGCATCCGCGACCCCACGCATCGCCGCGCCTCGGAGTGTCTGTCACGCGAGGTCAGCAACCGCACCGTGCAGAGCGGCGACGACAACGACGACTCCAGGCACCTCGGCGAAGACGTCGTGCCGCGCGAGCTGTCGCCGCGGCTGGTGCGGACGACTACCTCGATGCACACCAGCAAGGCCTCGCCTAACGGGTCCTCGACCTCCTGGCCCACTTCCACCACCGCGGCTGCCGCCGCGGCTAGTGGCGAGATGCCGACCAACTTCGAGGCGCTCTGGAGCAACATCGACCGCTACCTCTTCGCCGTGTACACGACGCTGCAGACGGGGGACGAGAGCTCGCTGCGGCCTCTGCGCGCGCCGCGGCACCGAATGGGCTGGTACACGGTCATCTACAATGCCTGCAGCGGCGACCCCGCCAAGTCGCGTGAGCTCTACGCCCGTCTGGCCCTTCTGCTGCTTCACATTCTCGAGTCCCACGTGCTCTTCCCCATCCTCCAGAACGTCGACCACAACCGCGTGCAGTTCCTCACCGGCACCGAGGACGACGCCCCCGTGCGCAGCAGCAGCAGCGTGGCGACCGAGGCGTTGGGGCGTGCGGCAGCGGGTGGAACGCCTGGCACAGGCGCCGGCAGCGGCAGCAGCAGCAGCGGCTGGGGGCGCTTCAAGAGCCTCGCCACGGGCACAGCCGCCGCGACCCCCACCGGCGCAGCGCCGCCCGCCGCGGCGAGTGCACCGGCAGGTCGGTCGTCGAAGGACCCGAGCCGCAGCTCGTCCGTCCGCAGCCCGCGCGGCGGCGCGAACAGCTCCTTTGCCTTCATGAAGCGCATCTTCCACCCATCGACCACGACCTCCTCCCACCCGCCGCCCGCCGCCAGATCCGCCAACCACAGCCTCGCCGGCGCCGACGGCGTGCGCGACGGTAGGCGGCAGCCGCAGTCACCGGGCGCGCCAACGACGCCTAGCTCCGTCCGTGACGACACGGCGCCGCCAGGCGCCGGCGCTGGGGCGGGGGCGGGCGGCGGGAGGTCGATCAGCCGCACGGCGAGCTGGCTCGGCCGCCAGAACAGCAGCACGCGCTGGGCCGCCTCGTCGACGTCCGGGCCCAGCACGCCAACGCACCAGCCGATCGCCTTTGCCAGCAGCAACTCCTTCGGCCCCCGTGGGAATGGCACGACCGGCACGCCGCGCTCCTCCTCACCGGCCTCGACGACGGGGGGCGGCGACCTGCACTCCGCCTTCCTCGGCTTCGACAGCGCTGTGCACCGCTCACCAGAGGACAGCGCGCATTACTGGCAGACCCGCACGCCCACCCCGTCCCTCACACCACCGCCACCGCCGCCGCCCTTGTCGTCGATGCCCCAACCGCAGCACGCCGCGGTGCGCGGTGGCCGCGGCCTCATGATCTCCGTCGCCCCGTCGTCGCACGCGAGCCCCGGCACCCCGCTCTCCCCCGCTCAGCAGCGCCCGCAGTCGCCAGGCACGTCCAACTCGGGTCTCAGCCGGCACAGCACGCAGGTGATCGGGGCTGCCCAAGTCGCCGCGTCGGGGCTCTCGTCGTCGTCGACGGCGACGCAGTCGCCCACGTCGGTGCCCCGTGCCGTGTCCGTGACCGCACCGCCCAGCGCCATCGCCGTGGCCCGCCACGCCCGCGTCGCCTCCAAGACGGGCCGCGTCCTGGTCGACGACGAGGAGGAGGTGCTGTGCGAGGCCAACACCGTCGCCCCGGCCTCCCACGACGCACGCGATAAGCCGCGCCGCCGCACAGGGGCGGACGGGCGGCGGCACTCGCGCAGCGGCAGCGACACGAGCTCCCTCATCGCCTTCGCGTCCTTCAACGACACGGAGGAGGGCACGGCGGGACAGCACCCCCGAGACGCCGGCAGCGACGTGGGCGGCCGTGGCAGCGGCAGCAACTCCTCCCTGCACACCATGCAGTCCTCCCTCTCCGACGCCGCCAACCACGGCGGCACCGTGGCCGCACGCTCCAGCCCCACGCACACGCGCCGAGTCTCGCACGCCGACGACGACGGCGGCGGCGGCACCCTGGAGCCGTCCGCCAACTACCTGTCCCCCATCACCGCCACCCTCAGCCCCGGCGACGACGACGCCATCTCGCCCTTCCTCTCCTCCGAGCCGTCCATCACGATGCGGCAGGCCGCACCCGACGCGGTGACCTCGTCCTCGACGGCAACGACGGCACCACCACCACCGGCAGCCGCGTCGCGGTCCACCGTACTCGAGGGCTCCGCGCTGCGCACGCCTGAGGAGCTGAGCGTCGCCCACACCCGCGCGGCGAGCGGCGACGGATGCGATAGGTTTCACGCGCCGCCGTCGGAACCGTGCGCGGCCGCCGGGGCGGGGGCGTCGGCAGCGGTGTCGGTCACTGTGTCCCTCGACACCAGTGCCGCCGCGTCGGCCCCCGCCTCAGCTGCACGGCATCGCGAAGCGCCCGATCCCTTTGTTGATCACCCCAGCCGAAGGGCCGCCGAGGCCACGAACTCGCCCACGACGCCTGTGCCGGGCAGCGGTGGCGGCAGCGCGCCCACGGACGTGCGGCGGTTCAGTCTCTGCTACACCTTCATCCAGGAGTGGCACACCTTTCTTGTGTTTCGCGGGGTGGTGCTGTCGTGCTTCCGCTACCTGGACCAGTACTACACGCGCCGCTTCGGCATGGACACGATCGCGTTGATGTGCTTCAAGGTCTTCCACGTCGTCATCTATGAGCCCCTGCAGCCGCTTCTGCTCATCGAGCTGCGCTACTTGACGCAGTACGTCCGCGAGGTGTTCGAGTCGACGGGGCAGGTGGCGTGGGAGCAGCTGGAGATGATGCAGGAGGTGTACAGCATCATCACGGAGCTGCTGCTCCTCGTGCAGTCTACCTCGTCGTCCATGGTGGCCCAACAGCAGCAGCAGCAGCAGCAGCAGCCGAAGACGACGCAAGGCGGCAGCTCGGCTGGAACAGCGGGAGGCTCCCACACTGTCGGCTGCAGCAGCAGCAGCGGCGGCGGCGGTGGCGCTACCCTTGGAGGAGCTGTCGCCACGGGCGCCGCGCCTGGTGCCACTGCCGCCTCCCTCACCCCACCCATCGTGACCGCGTCGGTCATGGTGTTGTCGGCCCCGGGCGCGGGGTCCTACAGTCGCCCGAGCAGCCGCTCTCGCAGCACGGCGAGTGCGCGGCGCGACAGCGGTGCCAGCAGCGCCGCCGGCACGCCGCAGGTGGGGGCGCTCGACGTGCACGGCAACGCCGCCGCCTCGCCGCTCGGGGTGCCGCCCACGGCGGAGGCGGATCGCGCCGGCGGCAGCGTCTTCGGCGCGGCCCTGCCGTCGTCGCCGCACGTCAGCAAGCGATCCCGCCTCTTCTCCCTCTTCACCGGCAACCGGCAGGCGGACAGCGAGCGCGGCAGCCGGAAGGGGTCGCAGGCGGCCGTCACACCCGGCTCGGCCCCGGTGAGTCCGTGGACCGCGCCGCAGCCGGCTGGCGGGGCGGGGCGGGTCTCGGTGTTTGACGTGGACGGCGGAGGCGGGGAGGCCGCGGGGCGCGGGGGGCGGCGCGCCGAGACGCCCGGTCCGGTCGACACGCCGCTGTCAGTCGCGGCGGGTTTCACCACCGCGGTTGTTGTCAACCTGCGCGGCATGGTGGAGCTGCGGGACCGCCTGGAGGGCCACACGAGTGGGCACCACCTCACGACGCAGGCGCTGAAGCAGTGGGAGGGCATGGCGGCCGACCGCCGCCTACGCGTTGGCACGATCATCAAGGAGATGGCGGCACCGCTGCTCACGACGGTCATGGAGGACGTGGGCAACGACTACATCGCCGGGATTTACGCCTTCTACCGCTACGCTTGCGCGGCGCACCGGAGCACGGAGGCGGAGCGGAGCGGCTACGTGACGTGGGCCGGAGCGGTGAAGGAGTTGGAGGGCCACGTGTGGCGGCGGGTGCGGCTGCCCTTCCTCCACGCCGCGCTCCGCTCCGCCTTGAACGACGTGCTCGTCGTGGAGCCGCACCGCCGCATTCTGCTGGACCATCAGTTTGGCCTGCGCGCGCTGCTGGACGCGTGGGGCGCCAGCGCAGTGGCCGCGGAGCTGACGCTCGTCCCACAGACCCCGAGCTCGGCCGCCGCCGCTGCGGGTGCGCCGTCGTCGGCGCCGCGGGGTTCGCCGTGGAAGGATGGCCCCTTCTCCACAGGCGGTCGTGCGGGCGGCGGTGGTGGCGGCGGCCTCAGCATGGCCCCGAGCGGCACCACTGACGGCCTCTCGCGCGGCCCGAGCAAGTACATCGAGTCCCCCATCACCATCAGCCTCCACGGCAGCCACCAGCACCACCTCTCCCCCTTCCCACACCAGCGCACGTCGAGCGCGCTCTCCTCCGAGGTAAGCGGGTCGCTTGTCGCCACGCCACCTCGCTCCGCGTCTGTCGCGGCGGCCGACAACCTGGGCCGCAACAGCACCGCGAGCGACCGGCTGCTTGCACGCGCCGGGGTGGGAGCTTCCGCAGTCCGCGGTGATGCGACGCCGGCGGTGGGGGCGGCAAGGCCCGTCATAGCCGCCTTTGCTGCGGGTGTCGCAGGTGGCACCGAGGGTGGTGAGCTGGAGGCGACGCTGCGTGCTATGGAGTCGCTCTTCGGCCTCTTCAGTGACGTCACAAGCGATGAGTGCTTTGTGCTGATGGCGGTGATCCTGGTCAAGAAACTCATACACGACGCGGCGCACCTCTTCGAGCAGTACCTCAAGTCTGTGATTAGGCCACCTCCCGCCGCGGCATCCGCGGCATCAGCAGCGCCACCAGGGCAGGCGGTCCCCGGGGTGGCGCTGGTGTCGGGGCTCGTCGCGCTCTTCGAGCGGTACGCTGACCTGGTCGAGCGCGTGTTCCGCAACCACGCGACGCTGCGCCGCGCCGCGGCCGACGCCGTGGAGGAAATCATGCGGCCTGCCCGCTGGACCCGCAATGCCGCCCTGCACGCCTCGCAGCAGCGTGCCCACGAGGCGCTCATGTCGGCAGGGCTGGGCGCGATGGGCAGCGGGGCACGCATGGAGGCTGGTGCGGCAGCGGCAGCAGCAGCGGCGGCGGCGGCGGCCTCCTCGTCCTCCCTCGGAACCGGCCTGCCCAGCGTGCTGCTCAGTCGCGATGCGCGGCAGGCCACGCTGCCGCTCATGGCCCTCGGCGCGGAGTTTCCCGACGCCGTGGCGCAGCTGCGGCTGTCCGTCCTCCTTGCGCGCTACGCAGACGCGTTTCTGCAGCAGCAGGCCCGCGGCGGCGGCCGCGTGCTGAGTGCGGACCTCGTCAAGCGGCTGCATCTTGTGGCGCGGCTCGTGTCGCGGCTGGACGACAAGGACACCTTTCTTGAGCACTACCGGCTGTGCCTGGCGCGTCGCCTGCTCGGCTTCTCCTCCCCGGCGGCGGGCAGCGCGGGGGCAGGGGTGGAGTCGACCTCCACCTCGCTCAACATCGACGCGGAGCGCCAGCTCGTGAGCCTCCTCCAGGCGTACGTCGGCGTGGCCGGCACGCACGCCTTCGAGGCGATGCTGCGCGACTACGAAGGGACTGAGCGGACTCGCGAGCTTTTCGAAGAGGAGCCAGCATACCGCGCGTTGCCGGCCAAGATTCGCGTGCAGCTCATCACCTCCGCGCAGTGGCCGACATACACCATGCTGCCGCTGCAGCCGCACGCGTCCCTGCAGCGCGGGACGGAGGTGTTCCGCGCGCACTACGCGAAGCTGCACCCCTCGCGCACGCTCTTGTGGGTGTTCAGCATCGGCACGGCCACGCTGAACGCCGAGTTCGCGGGCGGGGCAAAGCAGGTGGTTGCGAGCACGCTGCTGGCCACGCTGTTGCTGGAGGTGAGCGACGCATACAACAGCGCCGACGGCGGCGGCGTCATCACCGGGGCGGAGCTGGCGCGCAGGACAGGGCTTCCCTTCCACGCACTGCGCAATCACCTGCACCTCCTCACGCAGCACCGCGCATTCAGCCTGCTTCGCTGGGCGCCGGCGTGCGGCAGTGGCAATGCCAGTCTCCGCAACAGCAGCACCATCGACGCTGCCGCTGCGGCGTCGGGCGGGGCGGCCCCGGCGGCACTGCACGAGGTCGACTCCTTCACCCTCAACCCGACCTTTACGCACCGGCTGCGTAAGATACGCCTACCGCTGCCGAAGGCGCGACCCACGGGGCTGCCGCTGACCGGCGACGGCGCCGCGGCCGCCGTGGACAGTGGGCTGGAAGGCTATGGCGAGCTTCCCACCCCCGCAGCGGTCGCATCAGCGGAAGCGGGGGTGGGGGATGAGGATGCACTCGTGACGCGGCACGTGTCTGCGACTCGGCGCGTGCTGCTGGACGCGGCAATCGTGCGCATCTTCAAGAGCCGTCGTGTTGTGGTCTTCGAGGACCTCCTGCAGACCGTGACGGCGCAGCTGGCACGTCAGTTTCTGCCGTCGCGCCGCGATGTGAAGGCGCAGCTGGAGGGGCTCATTGACCGCGACTATGTGCGCCGTAGCCCCGATGACCCCAACACCTTCGTGTACGTCTCGTGAGTGAGAGGAGGGGGGGGGCAGTGGACTCGAGTGTGTTCCCAGATCGGCGCGGCGGCGGACAGTGCCGAGCTGTCGCTGTTTACCCTTGTCGTGGCGTGTTGCGTGTGCGTATATACTTGCATGTGTGTGTGTGTGTGTGTGTGTGTGTATGTGTGTGTTCGCTCCGATGTGAGGAGTGCGGCAAGCAGGCGGGGGGGGCAGCTCATTTTTCGGACGACATGCGCAAGTCCCCAAACAAATGCGGCATTGCTGAAACTCCTTCACCCACCTCTGCACTGCGGGTGATGCTGCCCCTGTGCTTCTGGCTGTATCGCAAGCGAGCAGGCACGAAAGAGAAAGCGGAGGTCCCGTGCTGTGGAGCGGCACCAGTCCCCCACGACACTCCTGGTGTGCGGTGCCGCGTTACCGCGCTGCCTCGCGCCTCACTCGTGCCACGGCCGCATGCAAACGTTTCTTGGAGGAAGGGTAGTGAGCACCGCGGAAGGGGGCGGGAGGGGCAGTGACCTGTCCCCATGCTCACGCCTCCTCCCCCTATCCCCGCCTCCGCCACTGCGCACGCCTCTGCATCTCCCTGCGTTGCTGCACATTGGTGCCTCTGCCCTTTCCTTCATGCGCAGACCACCGCGACTTCCTCAACCCTCCCTCGCGTCCACCGCCGGTTTCCTCTTTGTCCCTCCTTGTTGCCGTTGACCACGGCAGCAGCGACCGTATCTGGCAGCGGCCGACACGCGCCCCTGCAGACGGTGCTCACGCGCAAGTTGTTGGTTCCTACGCAGCAGAGAGGTAAGGGTGAGATAGCGAGGCCGCACTCCTGCATCCCCCCCCCCCTGCTCACCCAACCCCCTCCCCCCTCCCCCCACCCTCTACCCCTCTCCTACACGCACACCTGAGGTTCGCGGCCCCGGTGGTCATGCGGCGCCACCTCGGCGGGCTGTGGCGAACGGCGCGGCGCACACGGCACGCGCAGACCGTCGTCGGTGTGTGTGCGGCGCGTCTCTGTGGTGATGTTGCGGGCACGGCGTCTGCCCTGACGGTGGGCCGGCGGTGTTGCTGCACGGCGGCACGGGCGCCCGGCAACGGTAATGGTCGTCTTCCTTCGAGTGGGAGCCATGCAGAGGCACACACCGCAGTGGAGCCGGAGGTGATCGCGCTCGACGCCATCGAAGTCGAAGTCATTAGCACCGACACCGTCACCGAGGCACACTTCACGGAGGTCACGGCGACGTCGATGGACGCAACGGACAGCACGAGCCACGACCCGTCCTCGCCGCATCCGCAACAGCCGCAGGAGTCACACGCCTCCTCCAACGCGCATACGGCCAAGGCCGCCGCGACGCCGGTCTCTTACGCGGCGCTGCCGGAAGTCGCTTCGCCGCCATCGCCGCCGTGGGGTGCCTTCACGGACGTCAGCGGCATCGACGTGTTCGCGCGGGGTCACGTGGTGAACTTTGTGCGCCGCATGGGCCACAGCGCCGCCACCGTCTTCCACGTGCGCGAGCTGGCCGCGGACGAGGCCCGGGCGGTGCGCAATGGCGGTGCCGACGGCCGGCCCATCTTCGCTGCGACATGCCGGGTGCCCCTGCCGGAGCCGCACACGCTGCGCATCGCGGAGGGCTTCGCCGAGGACGCCAAGGAGGCCGAGGTGCTCGCCGCCATGCACGCGGAGCGGGTGTGCGACGCGCTCGGGGTGCAGCTGTTCCGCATCAAGGCGGCCCAGCAGAAGCACGCGGACGCGGTGCGGCGGGAGGAGGGGCGCTACGCCCCCTACCCGGGCGACCCCGTCATGCCGGCCGGCACCCCCGTGCCCCCGCCCCTGCGCTTCTTCCGCTCCCGCGCCGCCCCAATCCCAGCGCCACCCTCCGCGAAGGCGGCGGCCAAGGCCACACCAGCCGCCTCCGCGTCGGCACACGCGGACTGCACTCCAACCACGCCGTCGCCCACGCCCACCGCGACCTCGTCTTCGCCGCCCCCTCCGTCACCTTCCGTGCCGCGCACAGGCGAGGGTCCCAGCGGAGGTGCGTCGGCGGCGTCCCCCTCTGGCCCGGGAGAGCCGGCGAATGGTCCCCTCATCGTCCTGCGCCGCCACGAGCCGCAGCTCGACTACGCGCGACTCGTGCCGCACTACACCGACGCCGAGCACGCCGCGCGGGTGCAGGGTTACGCGAGCACGGTGGTGTACCCGTGGGACACGATGTGGGACACCACCCTCGTCAGCCCAGCCTTGTCGTCGTCGGCCTCTCGCACCGACAACGGCAACAGCGGCGCTGGCGCAGGGGCCTCGGCGTTGATGCCGGCGCCGCACTACGAGCCCAGCGAGGGCGGTTTGTGGGCCATGGTGAACGACCGGAACTACCGCTGCTCGCCGACGCCGGAGGAGGCGCTGGTGCTGCCGTTCGTCTACGACGGCCCCCACGCGGAACGACGCGTGCGTGACTACTACACGCAGCACGGGACGACGCTGGAGAAGCAGCTGCGGACGCGGCTGGTGCCCGCCGCACCTGGTACGCCGCAGCGATTCACGGAGGCGGAGCTGCGGCTCGTCGGCGTCACGGTGGTCGCCAAGGGACGTGCGCCGACGAAGGAGGTGGCGGTGCGGCTGGCTGCGATGCACGCGGAGCTGCTGCTGGACACCCTCGGCCACGCGCTCTTCCCGAGTGACCCACAGCGGCAGGCACGGCACGCGACGGTCGTGCACGGATATGGCCGGTGGGCCATGAATCCGGTGACGGGCGACACGACCTCGCCGAACCCGCACGACGCGCTGCCGGCGCCGATGAAGCTTCAGATCGGGGGCGACGATGCCTGGATGGGGCCGGAGGCGCGGCAGCAGTTTGGGGAGTACTGGTCCGAGTCGCAGCACATCGTGAACGCCGCTGGCATGCTCAACGCACACGCGGAGGAGACGATGGAGGTGCAGCCGCCGCCGGAGCTGCTGGACGAGGCCTGCGCGATGCTGCGGGACTGGCAGGTCGACATCGCCAAGAACCGCTTCCCGCATCTCTTCGTTCTCACCGACCTCGAGAAGGAGTACAGGGCCGTCACGATCACACCTGTTCCCGCCACCTTCGGGGTGCGCGGTGGGGTCGCAACGGCCAAGACGCACGAGGATGCGGTGCGGCTGTGTGCCTTGCACGCCATGGACAGCCTCTGCGTTCTCGGCATCCCCCTCTGCGTCGACGCAAGGCGGGAGCGTGAGTACCTGCAGCGGCGCGCGGCGCTTGGCATGGTGCTGCCACACTCCCTCCCAGAAGACGCGCACGGAGTGGGCCAGCACTCGATCTGGGCCGCCGGCGTGGACCCGCGCCAGCAGCGCACCGCCACGGAGGGTCGCGCGACCGGGCCGCGCCAGACGATGAGTGGCTCGCAGCAGCGGCTGCCCATGTACGCGTGGGAGGGCAGTCAGATCCGGCCGCTGCCGCGCATGTCCGACTTCCTCGCGACGCGGGGGCTGCGGCTCCCGCACGACTTCTGCACGTTCGGCGACAGCAGCGTCGACGACGCGGCGCTGCTAGAGGTCGGCAACTCGACGCGCACGGCAGTGAGCAACTACCTTCAGAGCCGCTATGAGGCCGAGGTCCGCCAGAAAAACACGCGGTTCGCTGCCGTAAACACCGTCTACGGCAAGCCGGCGGCTGCGCCGAGCGAACCCGTCGCAAGCGGCGCGCTGCCAAGCGCAGCGGGCACACACGACTCTTGCGCCGCTGCTCCCACCAGCACGGCAGCCACGACGACCACCAGCAGCGCAGCTGAGGCGGTCATGATGGCGGGCACGCTGGCGTGGGCGCACAACCTCGCCGCATACGCGACGCCGTGCTGCACAAGCACGGGCATGTCGACTCTCAGCAGCGTGCACAACCTCTGCTACCTACCGATCCCCATTCCCGATCCGCCCGAGCAGCCCGCTGCGGCGTGGGTCGACGCAAGCGGCGTCGCCGCGTCGCCGTCGCAGCTGGCTGGCCCCGTCTACGCCATTGCCGTGGGGGTTTCCCTGAAGCGCAAGGACGCGGAGCGGGCGTGCTTCGTCCACGCTGCCTCGGTCCTGCACTCCTTCGGTGTTGATGTGTTGCGCGACTACCGGCGCGGGCTGCCCCGCTCGGGCGAGGCGCGCTGCTTCGCCGACGCAGCGAGGCACCTCGGGAAGGAGCCGGTGACGGTGGTGTCGCCGTACCTGCCCGACGGCACACTGCGGCCAGAGTCGCCGGAGGCAGCCCAGACGCCGGAGCCGGAGCCGGCACCGGCACCCGCGGGCTCGTCCGCGTCAGTGGCGGGGGCAGGGCCACCGGGCAGCAGCAGCCACAGCGGTGGAAGCCCCGCTGCTGCCGCTGCCGGTCCGCCTTCGCCGACGACTGACGTGCCCCACCACCCACCCGGCTCACTGCACCCGCCGCGGCCCACCATGCACTGCTACATGAAGTTCCACATGGAAAGCGGTCGCGGCATCTCTATTCCTCGCCGCCGCAAGCCGAACGCGCGAGACGGCAGATGGTGACGACGGAGGGTGGAAGCCGGTCTGCCCTCCGATGACGGTTGTTGCGGGTGGGGAACGAGTGGAGGTTAGCCGGGGTGGTGGGTGCGGGCGACGGCCAGGTAAGTGGAGGTCTCGGCTCCGTGGGCCCTCCCCCCTCCCGCGTTGTCATCTCCTGCCCCGCTGGCTCCCACAGTGTTCGTGCGTGCCCTCGCCGGAGAAGGTGAGGCTGAGCGACGAGGTGGGCGCGCGGCACGTGGAGTTGATGGTCACATACAACACAATACACGAACACATGTCATCGAGGGAAGGAGGCGCGCACACGGAGCTTGAGCGCACCTTTTCTGCCTCGTGCGGGAAGAGGGAGGTGAGCCGGCGCTCAAATGGGGTTGTGTCAGCGGTGGGGAGGGTGGGGAGGGGGCGGGGGGGGGATGCGGTGCGCTCATGGCGGTGCCCCAAGCGCACACTCGGGGGCGGTGCGGCGAAGGGCACGGCATCTGTCCCCCTCAGGGAGCTCCCCTTCACGCACCCCAGACGACGTCTGCGATGCCGGCCCTATTCTACTTTGCTGACCTTTCCCCTCCCCTCTCCCCTCCCCCGTCCTCTTCCCTTTTGCGCTCGCTCTCTGATAGGTGCTCCGCCGGACTCGCTTTCCGTCCAGTGCATCGTCGCCCTGCAAAGCGTCAACGCGATCTTCAACGTCCCCCACCCACCCACACGCCGCACTCCTACCACGCACACGCACACACACACGGGGATAGACACGCGCACATTTTCGTCGACCCCACCCCCACCCCCTCCATGAACC
>JASAOO010003185.1:0-27479 GCA_030849075.1 Zelonia costaricensis | reverse complement strand
GCACAACACCTGCGCCTTCTTCAGCTGCCGTGGCATCCCGCTCATGGGCAAGCTGTCGGAGGACTACACACAGAAGAACCGCGGTGTTGCGCACGCTTCTGTCTGTCGCGGCAGCCGCAGCCGCTCTAAAAACCCGACGCCGCGCACGCCAAACGCGGTGAACAGCGGCGACGCGTGCAGCTTCATCGACACTCTCTGCAGTGTCAGAAGTGACGCATCGCCCGGTCTCTCCGTGATTGCGCTGCTGCTGGAGTCCATCGGCGCGGTCTCTGCCCATGCGGAGAGCTCCGACATGGAGAGGGACTCTTTTGTGGCGATGGGCTCCACGAACGACTCGCGCAGGCGTAAATTCTTCCTGCAGTCGCCCAAGACGCCCGCGCCGTCGTCGCTCAAGATCAGCTTCTTGTACCGCCACAACCCGTACGACCCTGTGCAGGTGCGCAGCCCTATTGTCTAAGTAGAGCGACGCCCGCACGGCGCTGACGGCGCCGTGCCACAGGGGCAGTACACTTCAAAAGAGGACTTACGAAGAAGAAGAAATAACAAATCAAAAGTAGAAACATCCACGTGGTATTGCACATAGCTTATGGAGCACTCGAGCAGGTTCTCTTCTGTCTTTTGTTTTCCTTTTCTTCTTCTTTCTTCCTTCCCCCGCCCTCTGAGCCAGATTCGCCTGAGTAGGTACCTTCTTCCTTGGGTAACCTTGTTGGTTTGCCTTTACCCGCTTCTTTCAGTCGTTTTCGTTTTGCTTTATATTCTTCTCTTCCTTCCTTTCCTTAAGTTGCGGGTCAGGAGTTTGAGGGTACGCCGAGGCCGTCGGCGATCGCGGGACAGCCAAGAACAGCCCCTCCCACCCAGACGAACGGTGCGATACCAAGGTGGACGCTTTATCTTCGAGGACTAGGTTGGGACCGTAGTGTTCACGAAGGAGGTGAGGAAGCGATCAGCCCATAGAGTAAGGATGTTTAATTGCTCGGATTTGAAATGGGTGCATTGAAAAAAAAAAAAAACAATCTTCTTCTTTGTCACAGCATGCTGCGACGACAACGTGGAGTGTTCTGCGCAACTCGTCGGTTTGGCAGGGGTGTGATGCGCCAGGGCGTCTGTGGGGATCACGGCTGTGCGCACGTGTCCGTGTGTAGGTGTTGTGCGCGCCTGAAGTAAAAGTAAAGAAAAAAACCAACGGTTATGCATATTCACCCAGGTTGCACGATTGTCGATCACACGCTGCGCCGCTCTTGTGCATCCGCGAAGAAGCTCTTGTTTCCACGTGTCCGTGCACGTGTGTGTGTGTATGTGTGGGTTCTGTCAGGGCGGCTCAAGGTAGCTGGCACTCCGGTGTCCATGAGGGACACAGGAGCGCTCTGTTTTTTTTTTTTTCATTTTAAAAAGGGCTCTCAGCTGCTTTAAAAAAAGACAGGAGCACGGAGCTTCGAGAAAGACAAGACACCGTTAGCCACACCACCAGACCAGCGTGCACACCACGATGTACACACCAACATCCGCACACAAACATACACACATCACCACGTTGCAGAAAAAAAAAAACACGAACGAATGGAAGAGTGTCTCCCTCTTCGGCTTGTGAGCGCTCAGTTTCCTGCTTTCGCTGTCTTCTCAACCGTTTTTTTCTTCTTCTCCTTTAACGATTGAGAGACTGTTGTTTGTGGCATTGTGCTCACTTTGCACCCTTCCCCCCTCTCCCTCTCCCTCCCTCTCACCCATACCCACACGCACACTCTGTCTTCTCTGTTTACCACCTTGCGCGTCTGACGTGCGTGTCTTCTCGCTTCAACACCTGCCGCCTTCCCCTCCTCTTGCTAACTTCTCCATCGTGCAGTCGCCTCCCGCCTCTTGCCCATCTCTGTCTGTGACACATCTTCTTTTTCTTTTGCTTTTTATCAGCTTCTTCCTCTGTTGTTTACGCCTTTTCTCCCCACGTGCGTATCGCGTGCCAGTGTCCTTTTTTTCTTTCTTTCTCGTCCTCACCGACCCGTCCTCGGTACACTCCTCTGCGCCTCACATGCCAGCAGCTCCCTCTGCTTCCTTTCCTGTGCCTCACTCTCTCCCCACACCCAACCCGCTGTCTTCTCTGCAGCCGGTGCCGTTCATCTCCTCCTTTTCGTAGCCTTCTTTTTTTTTTTTTTGTCTTTCCCTCACCGCCCCTGTCTGAGTGTGTCGGGGCTTGCTTTCATTCCCCCCCTCCCCCTAGTAGTAGTAGTGATAGTGATGGCCGTGCGCGTCGATCACCTGCTTCCCGCTCCCACTTCGCACCCGCCTTTCTCCTTCCCCCCCCCCTCCACCAGAGGGGGGGGGGGTGCCCTGCGCACGCCTCAGCCCTTCTGCCGAGCATGGCCAGTGCGCTCTCTGTGTCTCGCACAGACGCGGGGCTTCTCCTCCCCTCCACCCCTCCGTCTGTGCGCCCTGCAGTCATCGAAAGCGAAGGGGTGGTAGGCGCCACAATGCTGACACTTCATTCTTCTTTACTTGTGCCCCCCGCCCACCTTTTTCTTTTTTTTTGTGCTCCACATGTACATTTGCTAATTTGTTGGCTTGTGTCTTTTGTTTTTGTTTGTTTCCTGCTCTCCCTCATGTCTGGTGTTGTGTGGTCTTTGTGTTGTGGGTCTGGGCGTTTGTACTTCTCTTTTTTATTATGCCCGCCTCGCAGCCGCGTTCTATGCCCGCGCTGTTCTTCTTCCTCTTAGAGGGAGACGAACTCCCTTACCCTCTCCTTGCTCTCGCCTTCTTTACCTAGCCACCTCCCCCCCCTCCCCTCGTCCCCATCCCCCTCTTCTTCCCCACTCTCACAAGCGTCTACGCGCGTGGGCGGGTGCGTGTGTGTCTCATGTCCTCCCTCGCTCAGCACTCCTTCACACGCGCACCATCGCACAGGTTTCACTTCTTCTTTTCTTTTCGCCTCCCTTTTGTGTGTCTCCCTCTCTCTTGCCCCTCTCGCGCGTTGCCACCTCGTCCTGCGCCTCTACGACAATTTTGGTGTATCGCCAACGCGCTTTTTGCCGTGTTCGTCTTTGTGGTCCTCTCGTCGCCAGTCTTCCCCCGCGATGATGCCCATCCTTTGCCCCTCCCCCCCCCCCCGCCCCCCGCCCCCCGCTTTTCCCCCTTTTTTTTCTTTACGACATAATGCAGAGGTGAGGGAGACGAGGGAGTGGGCCGCCACCTACAGTAGCTGACACGGTCTGGAGCTCGCCTGCGCGTCGATGGCGCTGGTATTTGCGGTGGTGCGCTCTCCTGTGAGTCGGCCAATGCGACGGGTGGCTCGTTGCTTGTCAGCATGTTCGATCGCGTTTGGCAACACACACACACACACACACACACACACACACACCCGTGACGGCGCCGCACTGTCCAACGTGAGCGCGGCATGCGTCCTTCACAGCCCCACCCCCACGACGGCGTGAGGCACGTCTTTTTTCCCCTCTTCTCTTGTCCTCGTGCCGCTGCCCACGTACCTTCTTTTCGCACTTCTCCAGGCTTCAGCGCTCTCCTTTCTGCCTTGCCACCCCCCTCCCCCCCCCCTCCCCCTCCCCGTCTCCCTGCGCATGGGCCGTACGCCGCCCCGTCCCGTCCAGCATCGCCTTACCCCTCCCCCCTTTTCGATTACTCGTTGTCCTTACTGGTAACAACACTACGGCAGCTACTCTTTTCTCCGGTTCCCCCCCCCTTCCCTCCTTCCCTCCTTCCCACCCTGGCCGCCTGACTCCGGTTCCAACCGCCCCCTTTGTCTTGTAATCGGCACGAGGAGTGACCTTTCCATCGTTGAGGAGAAGCGCGTCTTGAAGAACGAACAGAAAAAGAAAAGAAGAAGAACAACAACAGAGAATGGAGAACAAAAAAACAAAAAAACGTGTCGTAGCGCGGCGCTGGTGCTTCTTTTTTTTTTTTTTTTTGCCCGTTTCCCTCACTTTTTTTTTTGGTGCCGTTGGTGGGCGTCACGGTTTCTGTTCGGATGATGTGCCGTGATGAAACGAAGAAGACCGCCACAACACTCACGTCTGTTTCAAAAATTGCCCTCGTTTCTTGCCTGCGTGCTTGCCTCCGGTTTCTCTTTTATTTTTGTCTATGCAGTGCAGTCGCCGCCTCTTCTCCGCCCCTCAACCCGCCTTGACTTGATGCTTACGCTGAGGCAGTCGGTGCACTGATGTGCCTGTGTGTGCGTGTGTCTTTGTGTATGTGTCTCTCTCTGTGTTCTTGTGCCCACCTCTGCTGCGTTGCGCCCCTCCCCCCTCACTTTGGTGGCCCAGATCTGCGCTCCCTCCCTCTTCGGTTGCTTGTTTTGTCTTCAACCCGCGCAGTTCCTCTTCGCTCGCACCGACTTGTGCGGACGGGGGGAGGGGAGGGCAGCGTACACGCACGAGGCCGGTGGCTGGACGGCGCGTGCGGTGTGCGTGTCGCCCAGCCTACGATATGTACGGGTGAGTTTGTGTTTGCTTGTCCTGGCCCGCACCTTGCGGAACGCACATCTTGGTTTTCTTTTTCCCCTCTTGTCCTCTGTTGTCTTCTTTTCCTGTACTCTGTCCTTGAGCTCTTGTGTTTGTCGCTCTTCCTTTGACTCTACTACCCAAGCGCTACTGTGTCCCTTTCTGGCGCTGCGCGCCACCCTCTTTCTCGTGCTTTCTGTGCCCCCGCGCTATGGCACAATCTTCCCGTTTCGCTTCGGTCACTCGCGCCGTTCCCGCGTCGGAGGGTATGCGTGTCTACTAATGTGGGTGCTCAAACGTCAACCTTTTCCTCCCTCACTGCGAAGTCGCGCGCTTCGCCGCCGAGCGGCGCGCGTCCCACAGATATGAGCGTCCGGACAGAAGTTGGTTTCTCGCTGCAGCTTTGTCCTTTTGCCTTCTCTCTTCCTCACCCTATCGCCGACCTCTTCTCACCGTTACCCCCCCCCCTCCCCTCCNGTGCGTGTTGCTCTTCCTTTGACTCTACTACCCAAGCGCTACTGTGTCCCTTTCTGGTGCTGCGCGCCACCCTCTTTCTCGTGCTTTCTGTGCCCCCGCGCTATGGCACAATCTTCCCGTTTCGCTTCGGTCACTCGCGCCGTTCCCGCGTCGGAGGGTATGCGTGTCTACTAATGTGTGTGCTCAAACGTCAACCTTTTCCTCCCTCACTGCGAAGTCGCGCGCTTCGCCGCCGAGCGGCGCGCGTCCCACAGATATGGGCGTCCGGACAGAAGTTGGTTTCTCGCTGCAGCTTTGTCCTTTTGCCTTCTCTCTTCCTCACCCTATCGCCGACCTCTTCTCACCGTTACCCCCCCCCTCCCCTCCCCTCCTCTCCTCTTCCAAGCACGTGTTCATCCCGCTTCCTCGATTCTACAACTGCAAGCACAACCCTGCGAGCGACGGCGACGCAAAGGGGCCTACATCGGAGTGGGGTGGGTGGGGAGGCGGGCAACGAAGGTGCGCTTGCGAGCGACGGTGCCGACTCTCTTTTGATCGCACCGCGTGTGCGGATCGAGGAACATACACACACACACGTACACACGCCCACACACAAAAATAGCACAAGCTTTTTCCCGTGTTTGTGTTCCCTTTCTTTTCTTTCATCTCTCGTCGATTTCACATCACCTAAAGCTCCCGTGCTCTCTTTCCCCCGTTTCTTCACCTCCCTCTGTGGCACCTTCCGTTGTGTCCTTCCTCCGCGTGCTCCTCGCCCCCGCCTTAACCTGTCACTGCATCTCCTCCCTCTTCGCACCTGCACACACACACGCACGCGTACGCAAGCTGGCCCCGAGAGAGAGCCAGGAAGCTGGTCTCTCCTCTTTTCCCCCTCCCCCTCCCCCACCCAGCCGACTCGCTGGGGCCTCGTGACCCCCCCCCCTCCCAGCCTCACTTTTCTCTTTTGCTCGACTATTACGAGATGTGAATGGAAGCGTTGACACGCGCAAGCGCACGACTTCCCCAGCCACCACATCCACCTCCTCTCTCTCTCTACGCCGTGAGCAAGCTGAGTACGCCACGCCCGAAGCCTCTCCTTCTTTCCCACCTTCCCTCCTCCCTCTTCCGATGTTTGCGCCGTCTGTGTTGTGGGCGCGAGGGCATCGGCGAGTACAGCCCAACTCAACGACGTGGAAAAGGCAATTACGCGGATGGGGTGTCTGCGGGATAGGAGGGAGGGGAGGAGGGGTGAAGAGAGAGAGGGCTGGGGCCGGTGGCCGAGCTCGTCGTCGGCCTCACACGATTCCCATCTGCCGCTGCTGCTCCCGTCTTGCGCGCCTCGCGGGGCGGCGCGGTTCACGACCCCGTCTCGGCCCTCCTCTCCCTCACTCTTTCTCCCCCGTCCTTTCGCCTCCGCCTTTGTCCACACTGCCTCTCCCGCTCTTCTCCGTTTGGCTCAAAACCCAGCATGAGTTATGATCGTCTCTCGTCATCTTGCTTGTTTTCGATTTTTTTTTCTTTCCTTCCTTTTGCCCACGCAGACTCGCATTGTCCCCATCGCTCGACACACGGTGCAGTCGCTTTGCTTCCTTCTGCATGTGTGTGTGCGTGTGCGACGACGCGCATGAGTGTGTTGCGGACGTTGCCGCCCATATGTCACGCGCTGCACGTGAGTAGCCGCTACGCTACGTGACACGCACACAGACATGCACACGCAGAGCGAGGTGTGCGCGAAGAAGCATCGCACACGTGCAGTGTGGTTGCAGCTGCGAGCCATGCGGCTTGATAAGGCAGTCAAGATGAGTACGCCCAACGCGAGAAAACAAAAACAAAAAGGGAAGTGCAACCGTATCCTCTTCTGTACAGCTTAGGCTACGCTCAGGCCGGGAGCAAGATGCCTCACGTTGCAAGCGCGCAGAGAGTTTGCAGTCGCGCACCGATGCCACACGGCGTGCAACACGGCAGCAGATCACCTCCGCCCTCCACTCCCCCACACTCAGCCCCATCTCACCCTCTCCGCACCCACAGGCTGCCGGGAGCTGGGCACATCTGTGGGAGAGAGGAGCCTCACTTCGACCTGTCGTCGGAGGTGCGCGTGATCTCGTGTGGCGGCTTACGCAGCAGTGGCGCAGATTTCGCTGTTTCTCGCAGCGGCGTTATGCTCGCCGCCCACCTCTCTCCTGCTCCTGTATACAGTGCGGATGTTCGTAACTGCAACTGCATCCTGCTGTATCAGCCCAGTCGTTGGTCCTTCCTCCCTCCCCTCCTCGCTCGTACCCCTTTCACGCCTCCCTCCCCCCCTCTCTTCCCGTCGACACATGAACCTCATCGCATACACCCTCCAGCGACACGCCCGGTCCACCTCCTCCACTGACCGCCGTTCCTCCTCCTCTACCGACGACCCTCGCCTCGTGCCGCACGCCATTCACAGTCCGAGCTCCCGCTTCAGGCAAGCGCTGCTCTTGCACTTTTTTTGTTGTGAGTTTGCCCGCGGTCGATTCACAACGAGAAGCGCAGCCACAGCCACGCCGGCATTCGCACTCGTTTTCTTTTTCTCGAAGGACGAGAAACATCAACATCCGCTTCCGATTGAACAAAGGGAAGGGGGAGCACGAACGACTGTAGTTTTGGCCAAGTCTCGCACGTGCACCACGTACGTCGATATCTACTCGCCTCTTCGTCTGCGTCGCGGGCACGTCTCCCATAGCGTCTGCTCAGCGAGGCTCGATCAACGTGCGGTGGAGCGGTCTGCCCGGATCAGCATCTCACTGGCCGTTGCTTGTTCTTTCTCGGGGAAGCTCCACGACTGGTTGACCCACCCGCTGCACCAGAGCTTCACTCTCTTATCCACCTTGGCGCGCGCGCGCGTGTGTGTGTGTGTGTTGGTAGATTTTTGCAGCGTACATCTGCCTCCGCCTTCATTTTCTCTGCCTCATTCATACTCGCCTGCCCCTCCCCAGCCAGGCACCAAGCCCCCCCCCTACTAACTCTTTCTCTCTGCTGCTCTTTGTTCGCCGCTCGATCATCGACCTACGCTGACCCCACCGTCACCAGCGACCACCACGCCGTGAACCGTTCTATTCCTTCCCCTCTGCCTCCTCCTCTGCACGCTCCTGCCACGCCTGGGTGCGCGACGGCGTCGATGGCCAACATGAACGGCGCCAACGATGTGCAGTTCTACACTCCGAGCAGCACCAACCTCTTTGTGCGGTACCTGCCGCGTGAGGTCGACGACAACCGACTGCGCGAGATCTTCTCGGCATTCGGCAACATCACCTCGTCGATGGTGATGCGCGACATCCACAACGGCCAGAGCCTCGGCACGGCGTTTGTGCGGTACGCGACGCACGAGGAGGCGCTGCGTGCCCTGCGCGATGCACACGGCATGCCGATGTTTGGCAAGACCATCTCGGTGCAGTGGGCGAAGCAGCAGCACGACGACACGCCCGCCGGCCAGGACCGGCTGAGGATGAACAAGCTGTTCCTGCGCAACGTGCCGGTGGAGGTGACGGAGAATGAGCTTGTGGAGCTGGTGCGGGTGCACGGCTCTGTAGTGAAGGTGACGATGCACAACGACACGGCCCGCGTGACGGACCAGTCTCTGCGCCGCCGCATCGCCTTCATCACGTTCGAGAACTACGGCGCAGCTGAGTCGGCGCTGCGTGCGGTGCACAACACCTGCGCCTTCTTCAGCTGCCGTGGCATCCCGCTCATGGGCAAGCTGTCGGAGGACTACGCGCAGAAGAGCCGCACCCCACGCACGCCTCACACCCCGCACACACCGCACGGCGTCATCACACCGCGTGGCGTGGTGACGCCCCACGGCGCGCCCTACGGGTTGCCGCACAGCTCGCGGAGCAGCGCGTACTCGAACACGGCCACACCGCGCTCTGACCACCCCAACTCTCCTGCCCTTGCGCATCGCGGCAGCACGCCGGACGCTGGAGGCTACGTCACTGTGGGCACGCCGCGTGTGATCGACACGCCTCGCAGCGTGGGCGGCGTTTCGGCAGGGCGCACGAACCAGACTCCGCGCACGCTGAATGTGGTGGAGGTGCGCAGCGTGCAGCACACCCCGCTGCTGGACACGGCGGAGTCGAGCTTCGACACGCCGCTGATGCGCACGCGCGAGGCGCTGGCGGGGCCGACGACAATCACCGCGCCGGACACTGGACTCACCGTGACATTGCGCCATCGTCCCAACTCCCGTACGGCGCTCGCGCGGCAGTGAGCCGCCTTTTCCTTGTGTGTGTGTGTGTCTTTGTGCCTTTGCAAATCACGTTGCGAAGGGTCGTAGCCGCGATGCTCCAGTTCACGTGAATCGACATCTTTTCCCCGCGTCCTTGTGCACGTGAGTCACCTTCCCACCCGCCATTTGGGGGTGTGCGTGTTGTCGTGCTGCCAAGGCGGGGTTTGACGCTACGAGGTGACTCCTGGCTGCGTGGCGCTCGCGCTGCGAGCGACGAGTGACGTGACGGTTCTGATTTCCTCCTTTCCACCTCGCATGAGAGCTAGTGCAGGGCTCTTCCCCCTTTTTTCGTTTCCGCTCAGCCGCGTGCCCGCCGCTTTTCTATTGTTCTCTACCTCAACACGTGCCGGGTAGAGCGGGTTTGCGTTAACAAGCCCCCAGGGCAGGGTGCAAAGGGCGCGCTGTTGCCGAGATGTGCCGACGGGAGGGGAGAGACAGAGGTATGCCCTCCTACACCGGACGCGAGAAGAAAAAAAAGTGGAGCGGAGTGGACTCGAGCACACGGTCGACGGCGCGTGGAGGTGAAGTCTGTATTGTTTGGAAGGGGGGGGGGGTGTATCACTCCCTCCTCTCCTGCCGCTGCATGGGCATTGTGCGAGGTCTCTTCTTCTTCTACTTCTGGAACGCTTGCGCTGGGACGCATATGCGCGTTTGGTGTGTCCATGCGGTTGTGTGTGTGTGTGCGTGTGTGTTGTGATTTTCTTTGTGCGCTTGCGAGTGCGTCTCAGCTGGGCCACTGCGTCCTCGCTTTTTCTCTTCGCCTTTCCGGTGTGCTAAAGGGGTGCTCTTTTCTCCGCTACCGACCCCCTGCCTTGTGTCTCTGCGTGTGTGTGTGTTTGTTTGCGCGTACTGTGAAGTTTCAGTGTATGGGGCGCGCCCCAGCGCGACGTGCCTGTTCGCCCTTCCTTCCCGCCCCCTACCTGTGACGTATGTGTGTCCTTGAGTGGACGTGCACCACGCGTCCCCCCACGTGTGATCGACCCGCCGTGACCTCGACTCCTCCCTTTTATCATATCCATCTTCCCCCCCACCGTGCGGCGCGAGGGTCGCACTCGGCTCTGCCCCCCCCCCCCCATCCAGTCCGCTTCCGACTCCGGCGCGCCTTCGACGTGTTTCTGTGTACTCTCTGTTGTTCCCCCTTTGTTAGTCTTCGCCCTCCCCCGCCCCCCCCCCCGCCCGGGGCCTCCCCTCCCTTTTGCTTCGTGCCACTCCTTACACCGCCGTCCGTGTTGTACATGCCGAACATTCGGTGGGTCTCGCCTCGTCTCCACTGGGCCTCTTCGCACATCTGCTCTCGTGGTGAGCGTAGTCGACATGTGTGTGTGTGTCTGTGTCAGTCTGAGGCGTGCGTCCACGCGTCTGCACTGCGTCTCCCTCCACCCCCACCCCCCTCAACCTTTGCCGCGTTGCGTGCAGCTTGTTCTACCCGACGATCACGAGGTCCCGCACACGCCCTTTTTATAGTTTCTTCCTTCCTTTTTTAATGACCATTTTTAGCTTCTCTGTCTTTGTCACCGCACAGCATCCGCACAGAACCCCGTGCACCTGTCTGCTCGTTCGTCCGATCAATCTCGTGCCGTCTGCTGTCATGGCCCTTGTTGGGCCAAGCGTCGGGAGGGGGGGGGGTGGCTGTACCACCCAACCCGTGAACACCATCTAGTTTCCACATGGGCCTTTTTTTTGCTGGTGGACGGCGTCCCTTTGTTTGCTCCATGCAGACGCACGTGCACCCTCACCGGCGCCACTGCAGAAATGCACGTCGTGACGGCATTGCCGTGGCGGCGATGTGCAGGCAGTGCTCATCGCCCCGAGCAGCAGCGTTGATACAGCCCGTGCGGGCGCTACGCTCCACATGAGTAGAACCCGCACGGGCTCAACCAAAGGCGGCCGAGTAGAGTTCAAAGAAGAAGAAAAAGGGAAGAAAGGAAAGTGGCCACGCCGAGCGCACAGCAGTGAAGAGGAAGACAGAATGATGGAGAGCGCGGGCAGCCGCGAACGTTTCAAGGGGAATCGAGCGGGGAGGCTCGCCAGCGCGCTGAGCCGGTGGGCCTCCCTCGTCCTCTCCCGCTGGTCGGTGTCACCCCACGCCTTGGCACAGCTGCCCGCTCGTGTGTCGTTTCGTCTCCTGAATGCGCGCGTCGTCGCTCGCCTGTGCGATGTGAGACACCGTCTCGCCCTGGCGTCCCCCTTTCCGCGTGCCAGAGCGCCGCACCCGACTGCTGTTTGGTCCGTTGCCCCAGCGCGATGGATCAAAGCCGACGGGGCCGCTTCGGTTACTCCCCCCCCCCGCCGCATGGATTGCATCGCTGCCTCTTTCCCCCCCCCCTACTCGCTGTATATGTCCCCCCCTCTTGTTCTCCTGTTTTACTGGTCTCGGAGTGGCGTTAGTCCTTCGTGCACCGAGTACGTGTGGTGGGCCAGCGCGCACGCCGTCAATGGCGAGCGGTGCGCTTCTCCGACTCCACACGTGCGGGCCCCATGCTGGGCCCACGCCGCCCTGCCTGAATACGCTTTTCTTGTTGTTGACGTTGTTGATAGTCGCTTTCTGGTTTGCTCCTCCGCTGTCTTTTCCGTTTCCGCTGTTTGGTGTTTTGGTGAATGTGCACGCGTATTTGTCTTGGAGAGGGAGAGAGCGGAGGTGTTAGCTCGTTCTTTTTATTCTTCGTTTTCTGGTCGTCTCCCCTTCGTGTAACTGTTTGAGCTTGCAGACAATGCGTTGAGACCGAACGTGGGGGAGGACTTTAAAAACGCGGGCACGAGACGAGGACCAGGACTCGGTGTCCAGGCGCCTGTTTTCTCCTCCCCGCCCGCCTCTTTGTTTCTGTTTACGCGATTCGGCTCGGCCCGCGGCATCGACACTCGAGCCGCGCATACCACACCGCGCGGTTATGTGCGATAGGGCTCTAGTTTTCTCCCCCCTCCCTCCCTTCCCATCCTCGTCATTCTTTCCCGGGGTTCCATCTGGGTTCCGGTTTCTCTCTCGACTCTCCCCTCTTCTCAACGTTTTTGGTGTTTTTGGCCTTCTGTTGTTCCGTTCTCACCTTGCCTTTGTGTGCGCTTGTGCGTGTGCGTCAGCGGTGTCGGCTCGCGCGTAAGCCGGGCCGTTTGTGCTCCCTCTCTCTCTCTCGCTTTTTCTTTCCCTCTGCTCCCACAACTCGGGTGACGGCGAACGTCCCTCACCTCACCTCACTCCCCCCCCCCGAGCCACTTCCCCCCCCCCCCACCATCTCCTCCCTATTTCACGTGTGAGTGCGTTCCTTCTATTGCCTCCTTCCCTTCCTCGCACTTGGCCTCCACCCCGGCTTGTTGCGGTAAGGTGTCTTTGCCTTTGCTCGTCTGCTTGTTGGTTAACCGTTGACGAGGTGAACTGGCGCAGACGGTGCGAGCACCATGCTGCGTGAAGGCGACCTCGTCTTCTTTGTGGCTGCAAAGTGGTTTTCTTTACCTACCGCGTGCTGGTCTGGAGGGTGTGCGGCTGTACTCTTTCTTTCATGTGTGTTCCGAGTCGCTGCCGTCATCGGTGTGACCGGAGCTTCTGTGCTTTGCTTCCCCGCGAGGGGGGAGGGGGTGCCGCTGCTTCCCGTTTCCCTTTGTCCCTCAGCACTACACCGGTTTTGTTTTTTTGGGGTCCCGGTGCTGCTGCGATCCCCCTTCCCTCCTCCCGCCGTGCGCAGTGCCTGTCTCGATGCACGCTCATCGTTTCTCTTGTTTTTTTTTTTTTGCACCTTTTTACTTTGTGAATGCTGTGCGTCTGCGGTGCTGTTGTTTTTGTGTGTGTGTCGCGTGCAGGCTTGAGGTTTCCCCTCGGCATAACGTCTCCCCGCGCGTACCCTGTGCGACCCTGTACATTCTCGTACTCCCTCTGCCACTCTGTTTCGTCACCTCCCCCTTTTCTCGTCTCGCCGTCCTGCCCTGCTTTCTTTTTTTCCCTAACGGCTCTAGAGAGGAGACCACACCCGTCTGCGTTTTTGCGTGTTCGCGTGTGTGTTTCCTCAGCTCACCCCCACTCGCACCGTCTCCACCCTCTCCCAACGGGTTCCACGTTGTTTGCGCATCCTTTCTCCCCCAAAAAACCGCCTTTTCGCTGCCCCGGGCACACGCCGCGCAGCCCTCGTCACAGACGCGTCAGCTGACCTTGCCCAAGCGCGGCAACCCCGGGGACGCGTGGATGGTTCACTAATGAGAAGGAAAGGAAAGACGAAACTCGCACCCGGAAACCGCAATAAAGCCCCTCGTCTCGTGCATGATTGATGTCGTTTCTTTTTTTTTTCTTTCACCGATTGTTTTTGTTCTTCCAAGTAGCAGGAATCTGTTTTCATCAACGTTGAGCTCTCTTCTTGTGCGACTTGTGTTCTTTCCCTCCCTCTCCTCCGCGTATGTGAAGCGTGCGCCTTATTTGTGTGTGTGTGTGTGTGGATTTGTGCAGTGTGTTTCCGTTTTCTCAGGTGCACCTGCGTGTGTGTCTGCGTGGTTATCGCCGCTCGTGCCATGAGGCTGACTTGTGCCGCAAGTAGAAGTGTTCACCGCGTGATCGATCGAAAGATCGTCAAAACTGGAAACGATGCGTGGCGTGGGGTTGGGGGATTCCGTGGCACACTCCCACTATTGACGATGACAACAACAACAAACAACTAAAGCGACAGAGCTGAGCCGCGTACAGTTCGTGATGTCAACGACGAGCGTTCAATTCAGAGCCGACACTGAGGGTGGGTGGGGATGCGACCGTGTCTTTAAAAATCCACGAAAACGGAAAACGCCTCGCTTTCAGTTCTTTGCTGCTCCCCTTTCTCCTACCCACTCCATCTAGTGTTCACGAGACCAAGGCCACCTATCACGACATCCTTTCCCTTCTTTTTTTTTGTATGTCTGTGTTGTGTGCGTGTGTGCATGTGTTTCGGCCTCTCCTGCCTCACTTTGTTTTCACGATCCTCATCAATTTCCCCGCAGTGATGACCGGACCGGACGGAACGGCACACAGGCGCTACCGTCACGAAGGGTGCTGCAGATGCGCCACCCCCCCCACCACCTCCTCTTCCCTGTCTCCCCCTGAAGGAGCGCAAAAAACGGGTCTTTCTACGTCTTTCCTCTTCTCCCTCTCAGCTGCCGTGCGTGTCGCCCTCCCAAGGAGTCCCGAAATACAAGAGAACGCATCAGTCCGAGGCTGTCTAGCGCACACCGCTGCGTCCCAGGAAGGTGCACTTCTCTCTGTTGAGAGTACGAGAACGCTGGTGTCTGCACGCAGCTACGCTCGATGCCTTGCGATACGGAGTCGCAGCGCTGCGCGGCCCCCCCCCCCCTCAATCCTGCCGCATGCAAACGGACAAGAGGTGCGGCTTACCGCCCCAGTCGCGCGTTCGGCCACTGCGTAAGCCGACCCTCATGAAGGGCTGTGGGCCCGACGGTGTGTGCGAAGTCTTCACTGGAATAGCTCGCCCTTCAAACCGCGGCACCCCTCCGCTTCCCTCCCATCGTCCCCTCCCCCTCCCTCCACCCCGTCCACACTAAAGCTCCGCATCTTCTGCGTAAACGCCCTCGCTCACGCTCACGCCCCCCCCTCCCGCTCTCTACACATCCAACTCGTCACAAGCGATCTAACTGTCCGCCTACACGCTGCCCGCACCTTTCTGCTTCTTGTGTTATCTGATAAGGCCACTGTTCTCAGACCTCAGGCAAACCCCGCACACCCTTTTGCCCTCTCACCCCTTGCACCCCACCACCCGAGTCCGCAACGGTTCGTGCTGCAGACGTGCTTTTCTGTTCCGCCCCCTCCCTGTCCTCCCTCCTCGTCCCCCAAACGCATCCCACGTGCTGTCGCTCCCTCGTCTCACGACGCAACTCCTGCAACAGGCTAGCAAGTCGGCAGCCTTCCACCGTAAATCCCTTCGCCCAGCTCCTCTCCCTTCCCTCCCTTCCTCACCCCGCAAAGAACCACGATCGTTGGACAACACAGCTCCCCAGCAGAGAGAGCGAGAGTTGCTCGCATCCCAAAAGCGGAGAAGCATCAAACAAGGGAGCCAAAAAGGCTATCGCTACGTCCCCCCCCTCCGCCCTCCGCCCTCCGCACGCAGCCCTGCACACCCCCGCATCCCACCCGCGTAGAGCCCGAGGTCTTGTTTTCCTGTTCCGTTCTCAGGAAAGCAAACAAGCAAACACGCTGACAAAGAAGCAAACCCGGACCCAAACACACACAAAAGAAAGTGAATTTGACAGGAGACGAGAAACTGCGGTGCGGCCAGTGTTATCTCAGCCCCCTCCCCCCTTCCGCTACACCTCACCTTCGTCCCCCCTTCTCCACGTCTTTTCGCAGTTCACCCAGCTCCTCCCTCCTCTCCCCTCCCCTCCCCCCCTCAGTGCCCACCTCTTCTTGTGTGCGTCTGCGTTCCCATTCTTTCAAGTCGATTCTTCGTTCACTTATAGTTTGTGCCTCTGTCTTTCTTTTCCTGTAGTGTGTCTGCGTACTCTCTGTCGTCTTCTCTTCCTTTTCTCTGCCCTTCTCGATCTCTCCCACCCCCGCTCTCAGCACGGTCACGACTTCAGAGTCCTCATTTTTTCATCTCCGCCCCCCCCTTCCCATCCTCCGCTTACCCTTCGTTGCTTCTTTCTCGCTTTCGTTTCTTCTAGTGCACTCGCCTTTCTGTCTTTCTTCCTTTTTTCCTTTTTTTTTTTTGCGCACCCGCACCCCCGGTCTAAGCCGCCACACCCCCGATCTCCTCTTTACTTCTCCGCTGGCCGCCCGTCGGTGCTCCGAGCGCTTCCTTTCTGCGGGTCCTCGTTCGTGGTGTTCTCGCGCCGTTTCGCTCCCTCCCACCCACCGACCCCCGCCCCCCCTCTGCAAGACACCCGCGCTTTATATCTATTTCGCCGTGTGGTTGTAGTTTCCTCATTTTACTTCCGTGTACGTTTTGCCTTTGTCTTTTTAGTGGTTGCTGTCTCCGTCTTTCGCTTTCGCTTCGTCATTCGCTTTCGATTTTCCTCTCCCCCCACCCCTCCCCAAACAGCGATATCTTCGTTTGTTTTCCGCTTTCTTCGCTTTCTTTGTGGGTTGGCCTCTGCGTAATCTCCGTCCCACTCCCCTTCTTTTCTTTTTCTTCTGTGACTCTCGCACAGTGTCGTCCCGTCTCTGACTTCTACGCCTCTTCCTCCGGTCTTGACTCCCGCACAAGTCTCGCTCCCGACTCCCCACCCTCTCCTTGCCCTGTTGCCTCTTACTTTTTTTTGCAGCCTCTGTCCTTGTGCGTCAGTGTCTCCTACAAACCACTCTCCTGCGTTCCTGCCCCGCCCCGCCTCCCCGCCTCGCCTTTGATCCTTTTCGCGAGTGCCTTGACCCGCACCGTTGCACCTTCGATCTCCCCGCTTGTCCCTACCACAACTCCATCACCATGCACGCGTCTCCCGTCGCTGTCATGGGCTCGGCCCGCAGCCCGAGTCACATGCAGTTCTACACTCCGAGCAGCACTAACCTCTTTGTGCGGTACCTGCCGCGTGAGGTCGACGACAACCGACTGCGCGAGATCTTCTCGGTATTCGGCAACATCACCTCGTCGATGGTGATGCGCGACATCCACAACGGCCAGAGCCTCGGCACGGCGTTTGTGCGGTACGCGACGCACGAGGAGGCGCTGCGTGCCCTGCGCGATGCACACGGCATGCCGATGCTTGGCAAGACCATCTCGGTGCAGTGGGCGAAGCAGCAGCACGACGACACGCCCGCCGGCCAGGACCGGCTGAGGATGAACAAGCTGTTCCTGCGCAACGTGCCGGTGGAGGTGACGGAGGAGGAGCTGGTCGACCTCGTCAAGGCGCACGGCACGGTGCGCAAGGTGACGATGCACAACGACACGGAGCCCTTCATGGACGCCTCGGAGCGCCGCCGCATCGCCTTCATCACGTTCGCAGAGCAGGGCGCGGCTGAGTCAGCGCTGCGTGCGATGCACAACACCTGCGCCTTCTCCAGCTGCCGTGGCATCCCGCTTATGTGCAAGCTGATCAACGACGCCGTCAAGTCGAAGAAATACCGCACGAACAGCATGCAGGGCGACGACTCGATGGCGGAGTTGCTGGCGGTCAGCCCGACGACGTCGATGTCGCTGTGCGTGGCCGTTGTGGCCCCGCCGAACGTCGCGGACGTCATTTCCCGTGCGCCGCGCAAGATGTCCGTGGACTCGCTCAGCGTGCCGCGCACACCGCAGTTCATCTCCTCCTCGGAGGACTCCACCGCAAACACGCCGAGCCGCTCGCGGGCTGCGTCGCAGTGGGACGTGCTGAACGCAACCATGACGCCGACGCGCGCCTTCGCGTTGGCCGTGCCGCGCCCGATCGGCTGCGACTCGTCGGAGGCCTCGCATCAGCGCAGCGGCAGTGATATGAGCCACAGCTCCCGCTTCTGCCACAACCCCTACTCCATGACCGGCGAGAAGACGTACGTCTAAGCGCGGCGACAGCCAGGCCGCTGAGGCACGCTAGCCGACGCTTCCTTCGCCGCGCGAGGAAGGGGAGGGGCTCCATGACGGCGCCCTCGCGGGTTAACCGGGGGAGGGGGGGGGTCCTTCTCGGATTTGCCAAGCGCTGCGCGGGTATCGTACGACGACGAGGGCGTATTTGAGGCGTACGACTCGTCGCATCGTCCGCGCCGTCGTTTCCGCGTAACGTCCATGTTATGTTTGGGCGGGAGTTTGTGGGCCGCACTCGCGCAGCTGCTCCGCTGTGACGAGGTTGAAGCACGCGTGAGGCTCCTGCGTGTGTGGCTGACTGCATCTGTGCCCGCTCACGTGGCCGTGGCGCCCTAGGCTTATCCGTTTTAACCGCCCCCCTTTTCGTCTGTTTGTGCTCACTCCTCGTGCGCTCATTTTCGTTTTCGTTTGTGTGTGTGTGTGTTGCCGTTGGTGTCGATGAGGCTCTCAGAGTTGCATCTGCCGGGTCCGCGCCCTCGTGCAGCCCAATTGCTTCCTCCACTTTGTACTCCCTCTGTACTCACCCTTCCCCGTCTCCTAGGCGCTCCTACGTGGAGGCCGGGTGGGGGAGGGTAGTGCCGTCAACCAGTGCGCTCTCAACCGTTGATCACGGCCGTTCCTGTGCCGGTGTTGCCGTGGCTACCGTAGTGGGACTTTTGCGGAGGTTGGATGGGGGAGGGGTGCCACGAAGTGCCTGCGTTTCCATGCCCACACTGCTCGCTCCAGCCTTGTCTGTTTGTTTGGTNCCTGTGTCGGTGTTGCCGTGGCTACCGTCGTGGGACTTTTGCGGAGGTTGGATGGGGGAGGGGTGCCACGAAGTGCCTGCGTTTCCATGCCCACACTGCTCGCTCCACCCTTGTCTGTTTGTTTGGTTCTCATGTCCCTCGAACTGACCTATATGGTATGCAGCTTTGGCCCCCTCCCCCTCCCCAGGTTCTCGCTGTCCCTTCCCCCACCCCCTACACCTCCCCTCTTTCTCCCTGCCGAGGTTTGGTGCATTCAAGAGAGATGAAGTGTGTGTGGCTGTGTGGGTGTTTTTTTTTTTTTTTCGCACCTCGCGTGTACCCCCGATTGCCTCGTTGAGTCCCTTGCCTTCCTTCTTCCCCCCTCCCCCGGGTGTGTGTTGCTTCCACGTGTTCGGGTGAAGCGGGACGGGTGTGCTTACGCGTATATTTATGCTGACTTCTCGTGTGTATTCATTCACGCGCGCTGTTGTGTTTCATTTTTTTTCTTTGGAGGGGCTTAACACAAGCAAGACCGCCTCTTTCCCTTCTCGCCGTGTGTGCGTGTGTGCGTTTGTGTGTATGCATAGGTGTGAGTCTGTGCGACCGTTTTCTTGCTTTCTCTTCTCTCCTTTTTTTTTCCCTGTGCGTGTGTCATCTTCCTTGCAACCCTCTTCATCCGCTCCTGCTTCCATAGAGCACGACGTGTGCGCTCTCACTCTTCACTCCGGTACCCCACTTTGCAACTCCACCCCATCCTCTCTCTCACCTTCTTTTTCTTTTCTTCTCACTGCGCCTCACGTGTGTGCAGGCGTGCGTGTAGGCGCCGACAACGTGGTGGTCGTGTCGTTGGTGCGCTTCTCCTTCTTCTTTGGTGCGTGTGTGTCTGTGCTCCTGCCTGTCCGTTTGCGTGATTCTTTTTTTGTGTGTGTGCGTGTGAACGTGGTGTGTCCGTGCTCTGGGAATTAAGGGCTGCGCGTGCGCACCCACTCATCCTCTCTCCCAGTCCTCTTTCTTCTCTTCATGGTCCTTGTGTCGGCCATGCCGCAAGTTGTGTCCCACTCTCCTCTGCTGTGTGTGTGTTGGTGTGCGCGTATCTCATGTGGCTCCCCATTTCCCAGCTCTTTGCCTTCGCCTCCCTCACACTCCTCCCCTCGCCATTTTTTTTGTGCCGCCCTCCCTCCCCCTACACCCCGCTCTCGCTTCTTATGCTTTGCGTGCATGCACGGAACCCCCCTCCCTTTCCTATTCCAGCCCGGCTCCCTGCACGTTTTCTTCTTGCTGCCTTGTCTCTGTGGTGATTCACCCTCTGCGGCAGTCCCGAAGAGGGGAGGAGGACAGAGGACACTCGACATCCGCGTGCCACCTCGCCCACTGTTTGACGCTGGATATGTCAAGCGCGAGCGCAGCGGCTCGAATTGGTGTGCGCCCCACAAGCAACAAAGCACACAAACACCGACAAACAGAAGAGAGCCTCGCAGACCCGCGCCGATGGAGACACGGTACAGGGAAAGGCGCAATGCCGAAATTCGACTGCAGCGGCGGCACGCAAAGTGCTGCGTGCCTTGCAACTGTCGGTGTTGCTTTACCCGCCGCCCCCCTCCCTCTCTTCTCGTTCTTGCCGTCTTCTTCAGAGTCCTTTTTTTTTTTGTCTTGTCTCTGAGGGATTAGGCGCCTCCCCCCCACTGCAACTCGCAGCTCTTGGTGTCGCAATTCGCAGCTCCATCCCTTCTCTCGTCGCAACCCCACTCCCTCTCGATCCCCATGAATGCCTTTTTTGTTCTTATTGTTGGCCACGTATCTCTTTCTTTCCACTGATGTACCTGCCGTCACACAAGTGTATTCGAGACGAGCAGTGCAGCAGCGAGAGGGGAACGGGGTGTGGGTGAGAGAAGGACGTGCCGTCGCAAGGACGGAGCCGAGGAGCCAGCGGATGACGCAGACCCAACAACGCGCCAGTGCCTGGCGGAGACGCTCTTATCCCGTGCGCAAGCGCGGCTACGCCGCAAACACAGAAATGAAAAAACAGATAGAATAGTGAAACGATTATGATCAACTCTCGAACAGCGATCTCTCCACCTGCTTCCTCTCCCTCCCCCACCCCAACTCCCCGTTCCGCCTTTTCATATTTTGCTCCTTTTCTGTCCTTTGCCGATTTCACTACCGCTTTTCTCTTCTCGTTGTTGTACGTTAAAGTGTTAGAGTGCATTGCGTTTGAGCGTCTCCCCGATGTGTGAGGTGGCGCGATGCAAACCCGCACGTGGTCTTGTGTTTTCTGTGTGTTTGTTTGCTTCCTTTTTGTACACCGGCTTGTTGTGTTTTCGGGTCTTCCCCCTTCCCCCACCTGGTCTTTGTTCTCCTTTGTTCTCGTTTTGAACTCTTCCTTTTGTCCTTGTCTGTATCCCGTTCTCCCTCGGTTTGGCTCCTTGTCGCGGACTGTCGTCAAGAGTGTTTTGTTTATCTCCTCCTGCTTCTTGCTCTGTTTTCTTTTTTTTTTCGCCCATGTTTGTCTCCTTGATCCGTTTTTTTTTTCTTGCTGTTGTTCTGTGCTCCGAAGTGCATGGTTGTGCCCGTCTGTGTGTGTGTGTGTTTGTGTGTGTGCTGGCGCGGTCTGCGCATGTCCGAGTACGCTCGTTTTTGTGCTACTCGTGTTGCTGCGGCCGGCAACGCCTTCGTCTTTCCCTGACATGAAAAGGGGAGTCGTCGGCGCGCCTGGTCGGGGTGCACACAGCGCTGACAGACACGTGCACCTGTTCGTGCACACTTTGGCAGCGTCAACTCGCGCCATGCGTCCCTTGTCTGTTTCCGACTCTTCTTTTTTTTCTTCTGGTCTCCAGTCACACAAGTCTTCCTTTGTTTCGCTTCCCCTCCCCCCGGTTTCTGCGCACGGTCTTCCTGGATTTCTTCCCATCTTTTTGCTGCTTTGTGTTTCTCCTCGGCATCCTGTGCACTTCACGTCCGCCTGCCCACTGTCTTTCCCATCGTGCTGTACCGTTGCCTCACCGTTTCTTCGCTGCTTTCGTGCCCTTGTATGTTTCTGTTTTCGTCGCTTCTCATCTTGGTCGAGTGGCCTCAGCACCCGTGGCACTCCCAAACGCAAGCGTTGTTACCTGTGTACACGTGCCGGCGTCGTTATGCGCTCGTTCTGGTGCTCCCCGCCGTCCCACCCCCCCTGATCGTGTTGCTTCCCCAGCCCTGTACGGGAAAGGCACCGGCGCATACGTGGCACCCACGGAGACCCTCTCGCCGCCCTTCACGCCACGTGCCACTCCACCCCACCTTTCTCACACCAACATACTCTCTACACATTTTTTTTGCTTCTTCCCCCCCGCCGTGTGTGTGTGTGTCTCCCCTCTTCTCGCTTCGAATTACGCTTCTCATTTTTTTCCTTTCCTGCCTGTACTGTCGATGGACATGGTTCCACCCCTCCCTCGAGTCCCCCGTGTGTTCGTGCCCCGTCTCGTGTTTCCTCCGCTCTTCTTTTGTTCTACCCCCCCCCCCTCCCCACACACCTGCCTGGGTCCTCGCTCTCTGGACATCGGCGCAGCGCGTGCCGCCTGGTCGTGGGTCTTCATCAAAAAACAAAAAAAAGTGCGCCACACGGCCGGTGTCACGGTTCTGGGATGCCCGCTCCTTCCGCCCCCCACCACCCTCACCGCCACCCTGTCGCTGCTGGCACACCTCTCCCACTGCATGCCCGCCCCTCACCTCCCAGGGTGGGTGCGGCTGCGGCATCAACACTGTCCTCTTCCTCTCCCCCCCCCCTCGTCCCTCACTGTGAGCTCTCGCTCTCCCTCACACTGCCGCGCTGGTGTTTGCAACCGGAACCGTTCTATGTCTCCCTTCTGCTCAGCTCTGCCTTCCTCCACCGTCTCCCCCCCTCCTCCGTCCACGCACGAGCCGCACATCCGTTCCCTGTCCTGCGTCGCCCTGACAGCGGTGTGCCTGCGCGCTTTGAAGCGCAAAAGGCGCGCAGGCGTCATGCAACGTCACGTCTGGGTGTCTGGCGGTTTGTCTCTCTCTCTTTCTTTCCGCAGGGCGGGGACTGGGGTGTCAGCAGGCGGGGAGCAATGCGCGCACCCGCACGCACCCAGCCATGTCGGTGACCACAGCAGAAACCTGCGTACCCTTGTCTCACCCTCTCTCTCGTTCCCTAGCCGTTCTTTCCCCTTCGTTTCCCGCTCATCCTCTCCCGTTCACCACTTTCCAGTGTCACCCTCCCCCCCCTCCTCACCCCCTCGTGTGCGTCTGCTCTTGCTGCCTCCGCTGTCCGACTCCCCCCCATAACACCCCCCGCCGTGGCCGCTCCTATTTGTGGTGCTTCGGCGTTGCCAGTCGCGTGATGGTGGAGGCTGATCTCACGCGCGACAGACCACCGTCGTCCCCATCGAGCCTTCTCGCTCTCTCACAGCTTGCACTCTCGGCAGCTCTCTTCGCTTTCCTCTCCCCTCACCCCCAACCGCGCGCGGAAGTGCGATCGCTGCGGCTTGGACGGCGCACGCTATTGTGACTCTCCTCTTTCTTCTTGATCCTCCCCTAATGATGACACCACGCGCGCTCCTCCCCCCTTTATGATTTCTTCTGCGCCTGCTTTCTTGTTCGATTCCGGTGTAGCCCCTTGGCTACCCCCCTCTTAGACTGTTTTTGTTTGTTTCTTTCTTCCCCGTGCTTCTTTGTGTTTGTGTGTGTGTGCCTTTTGCTTTGCTCCCGCCCTCTCTTTCGCGACCCCTGCATCGGCGGTGTGTGAGGGACAAGACAGGCGCGCGCGTAGACCTCTCCCCCCCCTTCGCGTCTGCCTGCCGCCTCTTCTCCCTTACGCCACACCCTCCGTCCCCAAGCCCTTCCTCACACCGCACACCAGTGTTCTCTCTTCTTCGTCTGTGCGCGTGTGTGTGTGTGTGTGTGTGTGTGTGCTCCTCGTCCTCAGCCCCCTTACCCTCCGTCCTGTGACGGAGCGGGTGCAGCTCTGCTGCTGCTCCGCTTGCCTTCCAGTGCGTCTGTGACCGCTCGTGCGGATTTATCGCGTCTTTTTTTTTCTCGTTCTTTCGACTCGGTTTTTTTTTCCTTTTGTTCGTGTTGACGGCTGTGTGCGTGTGTACTCGTGTGCCGCCTCGTCCTTTCCCTGGTTTCCCCCGAACGTGCCCTGACACCCCTATTGCCTTCCTCTCTTCACGCACCCCGCCGCGCGCTGTAACGATGGTCAAGCGAGCGTCACGTCTTTCCCTTGTGTGTTGTTGTTGTGATTGGCCTCACCTCGGTTTCTGTTTTTTGCTGCCTTCATACTTGCTCAAAAACCCTTCTTTGGTGTCTTGTTCTCTTTCTTCACTTTTTTTCTTCTGCTTGTGAAGGATGCGTCCCGATCCGTTGCCATGTGCGTCGATGCACCGCCCCCACCTCGGCGCAAAGCTCTGTCTGTGTGTCTGTCTGTGTGTGCGCGTGGAGTGTGGGGGTGCCGCTTGGCGTGCGAGGAGCGCGTGGCTGCACGTGGAGCCGCACCACGACCGCGCGCCACCTCCGCCACGCACTATTGACGACGCTTCGTCTCAACTTGAACGGCAGCGTGTGGCTCGAGTGTCCCCCCTCCCCCCTCCCAAAAAAGGCTTGTGCGGGGGTCTGTGCGCGTGTGTCCGTATTCGTGTCCCCCTCCCCTCCGCCATTCCCCATCCCCCTTCCCCTCAGGCACCTTCGACGGCCCATCCACCCTCCCCTCTTGTGTGGCAGTTGGATTTTCCTCTCCGCCTTTTCTCGTTTTCCCGCGCGGGTGTGTGCGTGTGCCATGAAGCACCCGCTGACTTTCGTACCTTCTGTGTTTCCCTAGTGAATCTCATTCTCGGTCGGGTGCCTCTGAAGGTGTGGGGTGTGCGTGCAGGAGGGCGGCACAGTGACGCCGCGACCCGCGAAGGGGGGAGCCGGGCACAGCCCTCGCCTCCCTCGCTCTCCCTCCCTGGCTGCCGCGCCGCGTAGGGGCAACACCGCCGCCCTTTTCGATCGAGGGTACGTGGAGGCAGGAGTGGTGTGACGATGTGAGCGATAAGGCAGCGCCTGTCGAAGGACGGGTAGCGGGCGTGCCGGGGGAGGGTGGCTGGGTGCTGTGTCGATACGTGTGTGGTGATCACACACACGCACACGCACCTCTTGTACGACTCCTCTATAGTGTTCCTGTGAGGGTTGCCGGCTGACTGTCCCTGCATTTCGCTTGTGCTGTTGCAAGTCACTTGGTTCAACTCGAGCGCTTTTTCTTTCCTTTTTTTGGCTTTGCGTGATATCTGCGTATGACTGGTGTGCTTGGTTTAACTAGCCCATTTTTCCTTGGTTTTGTGGGTTCTCTTCGTGTGCCACTTTTTTTGTTGTTGATGATGTTGTGCTTTTCCGTGGCGTTGGGTGCGTCGCGCCTGCAGATCTCCCGCTCTACCCCTGGCGGCTGCTGACGTTGGCGTTGATCTTCTCTTCTCGACGCTCCGGTGCGATGGGTGCGTCTGTGCAGTGAGACTCCATGTGGCTCCTCACACGCAAACACACACACACACACGCGCGCCTTTGGTCTTCTCTCTGCACATGGCGCGGTGTGCGCCTGGCCCTCACCTTGACCGCGTGTGCGAGTCGGTGTTCTCCGGGCTATGTTTGACCGCTGTTGTGTGTCTCGCCGTCACTAACCCCCCCCCCCCCCGCATCGGCCACATTCCCTTCCCCCTCCCCCACCCGCCGGCCTCGCCTTCCTTTCCGAAATGAGACACTGCCCAACAGCCCTGCCTTCTCCCACCCTGTCACGTGTACAGAACCTGCAGCCCGCCAGTGTGCTGAGTTCCAGTGCGTCTGCGAGCACTCCCGCCAGTGTGTGCGCATCGGTCACTTTGTATCTTCTCTTCCGTAGCGTACCTCCGTCATCTCCTCTCATTCTCCTTCACCTTTGTCTCTCGACTGTCGCAATCGGGTGAATCAACGTGCGCCTTTCTTACCTTTGTGTGTGAGTGTGTGTTTGTGCCTTACTGTGTGTGTGTGTCTGTTTTTTTGTGGCTTTCCCCGAACCTCCCTCGCTCTTTTGGCCTTTTCCGCCTTCTTCCCGTCTGCGCGCGGCCGCTCCGCTCTCCTCCTTTTTCTTCCATTTTTTTTTGTGTGCTGTGTGCGACGTCCGACCGCTTCTTTCTCTTTTTTTTTTTTGCCTTTGTCGTTGCCGTGTTTGTTTTGCCTCGGCCACAGGTTCGCGCCACCCTCCCCCTTCTCTGTCTCTTTTGTGCCTGTCTGTTCGTTCCGTTCACTCCTCTACTCTCTATCTGTGTTTCATTCCATCCGCTGTATGTGATTCTGTGGTGCACGCAGTCGACGGCTCGCCCTCTGCCAAAAAAAGGAAATGTGCCCGCGTCTCTTGTGGATACTGCCCTGTTGTGGTGGTGGTTGCCGTCGCACGGCGGCTCCGCCTCCTACGATCGCGCTTTCACCACAGCTTTATATATAGATTTGTTTCTGCGATGTCGCTGTCGCTGCCGGTGCTCTCTTTTTCTCGTCTCTTTTCTCGTCCCCGGGCCGCCTGGGTGTATGTGTCAGCACTTTCACTTGTGCGCGTGTGAGTGCAGCTTTTTTATTATTTCCTGCGTGCGTGTTACCGCATGCTATGTTTTCCGGTGTACTCCTAGTCCGAGATGCGACCTTACACCTCACTCTCCATCCCTCCCTCTACCACCAAACACACCGGCACACAACTACGCTGTCCAGGCAGGTATTGGGTGCTCGCATCATTTCGTGTTTCTTTCTAGTGTGTGTGTGTGTTTGGTACTCGTCTCTCCTCCTCGTCTGGGTGCGCTTTCTGAAACCGACGACCTCCTCGCAGTTCTCTCAGTTGTCTTTTTTTTTTTGCTTTGCTCTGTGTTTTGCGTGGGCTGAATTTAGTTTGTCTCGCCAGACCGCTGGCCCACGGGGCGCACGCTGGGCGATAGTCCACTTCTCCCCCTCCCCCCCGGGTGACTCGCCACACCTGTCTTGCATGCTTTCTCGACGTACTTCACGGCGTCGAAGTGATCGCGAGGGCGGCGTGGCTTCTCCTCTCGTCTCCCTCCTTCTTCTGTTGGCGTGCGGGTCTGCATCTGCGTCTCGACGCCTCTACTGTTGTTCTTGGCCATGTGTAGTGACGTGACGTTCGAGTACAGCAGGTACCATCCACCTCGCTTCCTCCCCACTCTCTGTCCCCCTCCCCACCCTCTACTCCCATTCTCATCGCTGCCGTCTGCTACGTCCACAAGGCCAATGTGAAGCTGTGGTTGCTTGCTCAGGTTGTGAAGCCTCGCTGTCCCCCATTTTCTGCCTCCAAAGCTCCTCCAGTCGTCTGTGACGACAAAGAGGGCCGCCGCTCAGAGCCGCGGCGATGGCAGGCAGCAAGTGGGTGGGTGGCAAGCGCTGAGGCACGTCAAGAGAGGGGGCGGCGGTCGTGAAGGTGACGTGCAGGCGGCGATCTCATGCCCCCACTCAACCCCTCCCACCCCCTGTAGTCGCATCGGCGTGCAGGAGACACGAACGAGAATCCCGGCCAAGTTACGTTTTCCCCATCTCTGTTATGTTTCTTCAGTGTGGTGCGGCCCTGTTCGTGAGCCTTCACTTCGTGAGTTTTCGTCTCTAGTTTACGCCAGAGACCCCCGGCGATGCCGTGGCGATGCTGCGGCAGAGTGGGCTGCGGCACCGTGACACACAATTTGGCGTGCGGACTGGAGAGCGCGCACAGGACAGGGAAAAAGAGAAGTGCGTCAAGGGCTGAGCTCGAGACGATCAACTTCGATCCGCAAGTGGGTTCGTGAACGCGTCGCCTGCGCTTTAAAGCTGGCGTGCGGTGCTGCCAGCCCGTGACCCGGGCTCATGCACGGGCCTACGTGGGCGTGCCCCACGACTCTCCCCCCCCCCTCCCGCTGCGAGCTCTCGTCCCCTCACCGCTTCTGTGTTGCGTGACGCCGCCGTCCACGTCGGCGCTCTCCTCTTCTTCTTTCAGTTGATTTCTTTTTTCTCCTTTTCCTTTTCACCGTGCTACGACCTCTCCCGCTGCGCCCCTTCACCGCTCCGACGAAGGCGTAACGGCCGGCTGTCAGGCTGTTTCTCGCTGTGACCAATCTGTTAGGCCCCTCGCCCCCCCCCCCTTTCCGCGGCTCGAAATCTCCGCCTTTCCAAGCTACCCCCACCCCTCCCT
>JASAOO010003184.1:0-27430 GCA_030849075.1 Zelonia costaricensis | reverse complement strand
CTGCCGTACAATCGCTGAGGCGTCGAATGCAGATGCACCCCGCCTCCTACACCTATTCACCATGTCGCCATCCCACTTCCGTCTTTGAGTATTGGGTTTGTGTGACCGCTTGCACGCCTTGCAATTCGCGAAACAACCACGAAACCGGGCCGGTGATGGCGGCGCTCTGCTTTTGCAGAACTGTGCATCTGTTGCAGTCCTCTTTCTCGACACCAGACGCCCGTCGCCGCCGCTGACTCCGTTGTGTGGCTCTCCTCTCGGTGCAGCATCTTTTCTCTTCCTTTTCATACCTCTATTGATGTCATTGCACTGGCTCTCACCGGTAGCTTTTGGAAGCGACTACAGCACGACGTCGTTTATGTGTGTGTGCGGGAAGACTGGCAAAAGCGACCTACGCAGCGTGACTTGCCGCGCTTGCACTCACTTGCTGCCTCTGCATCGGCGGTTTCCGTTCCTGCCTGTGCTGCACGACAGCGACGCCTGTCGACAGCCTCGCGCGGCCCAATGCGCTCCGTGTATCTCGGGCTCTTGATGCACCGCTACTCTTCACCGTCCTCGTCACATTCCTCTTCTCCCTGCTCTGCCTGTGAATGACGCATTCACCCACTCGTCGCCTCTTGTTCTCGCCCCCGTCACCAATCATCCCTTCACCTTCCCATTCTCGATGAACCTTGACAGTAAGTAGCTTCACGCGGCTCCTACCAACTCACACACGCTTGTTTCTCGCAAACAAACAGTACTTTACGAAGTCCCGCCTCTTGTACATCGCTTTTTCGTGACCCTGCGAAGAAAGAAGTTACTGCGCTGCAGCCGATTCGTGACTCCCGCATCCGATCAGCACAATGAGCCAGAACCAGGAGAAGGAGTACCCGAAGGAGGAGGCGCGTCAGGAGAACCACCAGCCGGCGGATGAGGAGAAGAGCTCCCATAGCGACTCGAAGGCCGGCGGGGAGGCTGAGAAGGCCAAGCCCAAGTTCAGCATTGGCGTGCTCATCTTCGCGTGCTGCATCTTTGCGGCCTTCGTGCTGTGCCTTGCTGGCATGACCCTGGGGATGATGGACAGTCGCACGGACTCGTCCTGCATCTCGATCTGGGGTAACAAGCCCAAGTGCCTCGGTAGCTGGTTCCGTCACATGGATTTCGACGAGTTCGGCCCTGACGGCATTCCGTGCAAGAAGGCAGACTCCCTCATGCAGGGTGCCCAGGCCTTCTCTGTCATGTGCCTCATCGGTGGCTTCCTCACGACCTCTGTTGCTCTCCTCGAGCTGTTCCACTTCGCCGAGCTGGCCGTTGTGGCGTGCATCATGTCGTCCATCAGCATGATCGCCACCCTCGTCGTGTGGGCTACGATGCTCGCCTTCTACTGGTCCAACCTGTGCGGCCAGATCGTGTACGCTGACACCTACAAGCTCGGCAATGGTTTGATCCTCTTCATCACCGCCTGGTGCCTGCAGATGATCGGCAACCTCACCCTCATGATCGATATTTACCTCGGCAACTCCAAGTAAGCCATGACTTTACACTTGGGCAACGCGGCGGCGTCATTGACATCAGGCGAATGGAGGTGCAAAACGCGACAAACGTGGACCCACGCGAGCAGCACCAGCGTCGCAGACAGAGAGCGAAGCTCAGGGAAGCCGGGGGTGGCTCTCACAGGGGCAGGCGCGGTGCATGCGCCCGCGCGTACTACCTTGACGGTGGGTTAGGGCAAGGGGGGAAGGGAGGCAGAACGGCGTTTCTTTCGTCACAACGAGTGAATCGCTTTCTGTTCTTTCCTCCCCTCTTGTCTTTCCCTGCGTCCTCTGCGAAGCACCCCGAGTCATGTGGCTCTGCTGGTCTCGCGTCTGTGCCTCGGTGGGGAGTTCGCTTCGTGAGGCCCCGCGTTGGAGGCCTCGACGGCGCACAACAGTTATAGGGAGCTTTGTCCCGCACACGCACAGGAATACGCGGAAAGGACAAAGCAATTAAGAAAGGTAAAGCGTCACATTTTCTTTCTTCCTTTATCTGACTCTTGAGAAGCGCCGGAAGCGTTTGGTGCCCGTGAGCATCTGGAACAACGCGCGACCGGCAGAATAGGAAATGAGGCGGTGGCGGTGCTTGTTTGTCTCGACAGCCCTCTGCTGCTCCCTCCGCGCTTGTAGTCGGTCACTGCCGAATTGGGTGCGGGGCAGCGGTCCGAGGAGTCAGCGTCAGACCGAGTGTGCCGTAGTGGGGAGCGTGACTGCTATTTTCCCCCTCATCACTCCCCCTCGCCCTTTTTCTCTTTCATGATCAAGTGCTCAGTTGTGACGTTGTAAAGCGTACATGTGTGTTTGTGTGTCACGCAGGCGCAGCTAAGCAGGGAAAACGGGCAGAGAAAAGCCCACGTTGTCTCACCGGAAAGTGTCGACCTCGATGCGAGCGCATGTTCCCCTTTTCGCCGTGACTCGCTAGCTGGGAGTATTCGCACTGGCGGTGTTTCTCTGTCTCTGCGAACACGAACAACAAGAGCGGCGGTTTTCGACCACGCTCGACCTCGTCGCGCTGAAAAGTAGCAAGGCCACAAGGGGCGTCGCAAAGAAGAGAAAACCCACCGTTCTTGTGCTAATGAAAGAGAGGCGTTAAGCAAAAAAGCCCCTGCGCCTCCACTCCGCCGCCGCCGATACACGCAGCCGTTTCTTGTTTCTTTCTTCCACTGCCTTGCTTTCTCTCTGTAGGGGACAAAAAAAAGGAATGCTCTCAGATACAGTTCACGCTAGCTTGTCAATGAACCAGGCCAGTCAGCACGCGTACGTGGAGCCGTGCTCATCGTGCCACGGAGGTCAAGGAGGGGTCGACTGGGTTGTACTGAGGGGGAACTTGTCGTAGTTGTCCTCAGGGTGCCCCTCCCCCTGTCGTCTCCCTCCCTCCGTGATTCAGGGGCAGCGAGCGCCGTGCTGTTTTTCTCCACCTCGCTCGCCCTGGCCTCGCACCGCATGTGCGGCTCACGATGCTATGCTACAACCCAAAACCGAAATTCAGCCAACATGTTAAGGGCAGTGGACGAGAAGACAGCGCAAAGCAGAGTCGCGTTTTTCTCCATGTACGCGAGTGCGGCGAGGAGATGAATGTTGTTGGAGTCGCTTTCTAATGGCCGAGCTCCTGTGAGACGCACGCACGACACGTTAGTCGTGTCCAGTCGCCTCGGTGCGCAGACTTCTGGGTTCGCCAGGGAAGCTCTTGCGCGGCGTCCGTGGCCGTCTGTTCTTCTCGTTTCACTGGTTTGCGCAGTGGGGAGAAGTGGCCGGCGCCCTCGCGTCCGCACACATGGCATGCTCTCCCACCCTGGCCTGCCGCAAGTTGTACCACCATTTGCGTGGCGCGTAAGGTGCCAGCTTGACCCTTCTCCACAGACGCCCCTTCTTTGCCGCTCTCGTCGCTTGAAACACACACGCCCTCCTGTGTCAATGACTACACACACACACACACATACACACACACACTCACACGAAGTCACACCGGCTGGGCCGTTTTTGTCCTCACCCACCTCGATTCCTTTCCTTAGATCATCTCTGCTTGAAGGCCCGCAGCGTCTCTTTTTTTTTTTTCTAGCACACACTTCGCCATCATGACGCAGGTTCCCACCGCAACCGTGAAGCTCTCCGAAATGCCGAAGGAGATGGAGAACTTCGCAATCTTTTGCGCGCAAGAGGGACTGGCAAAGCTCCGCAATGCCCAAGAGCTTGCTGCCTTCATTCGCAAAGAGTTTGAGGGCAAGTACGGCCCAACGTGGAACTGCTTCGTCGGGCGCAACTTTGGTAGCTTTGTCACGCACGAGGAGGGACACTACGTCTACTTCTACGTGGGCCAGACAGGCGTGCTGCTTTTCAAGTCGTCGTAGGCATCGCGGCCGTTGTGGCGCCTCTCTGCATGCTTGCCGTTACGAGTAGGAGTTGCTGTCGCCAACGGCTAGTGCGCCAACACCAGGAAGTCTGCTGCCAGCTCGAATGGTTTCACCGCAGGTGCGATGGAGCCGAGGGCTCCACTGTAATGTACATATTGGTCAGGTACCGCTTTCCGCGTGCCGCTGTCTCTATGCAAGAGAGCGCTCGTGCACGTGCTCCGTGTCTGTGAGTGCGTGCGCCGAGCACTGCAGCTGGCTGCTTTGCCGTTGAAGAGGGTTCAGCTCACTCAAATATGCCCACAAAGCACACGAAACACACATATATGCACCGGTGCACCCGCGAACAAGTGCACAAGCGACGATGACAGACATCATCGGAAGTCTAGACTTGCTGGCTACAGTGTGCGCACCGGCGAGGTGTTGGTAATCAGGTGTGCGCTCAGCCTGGTCCCCTTTTTGGGCCAAGCGTGGGAGCGGCTGCGCAGACACTCAGGGGTTTGGTGCCGCAGCGCTGGGGGCTCACCTGCGTCACCTCCCACTTTCTCAGCACTTCCGCCTACTGACCCTGCCCGAGAGGCGGAGGAAGGGGGGCTTTCTCTGCCTTTTGGAGGAGGGGCGGATGAAGCCCTTGTCGCTGTGTGTGGCTTGTCGGGAGTGGGGCACCATGCGAGACCCCCATGGTGCGCTGGCTACACATGTGTGTCTCTCCGTCCCGCATTGCTTGCTGCAGGTGCGTAGCGCTTTACCCATGCCTATCTGCTCTCTGCCTTGTGCCTTTTCTCTCTTGACAGACGCAGCAGGGTTTGCATAGAGCACCCGACCAACGCACGCACACACACACACACACACACACAAGCACCGTCGAGGCGAGGCTCTCGACTTCTGCCACATCGGTGACGAGGGGGGGGAGGGCCTATGTCTCGGCGGTCGGCCTCTGCGCCTGGTGCACGCGGCATCTGGCTCACACCGCTGAGCGTTCCGGCCACTCGAGAGTACTTTGATGCTGTGCAGGAAGAGGTGACGTCGTGGTGGTGGCAGCACCAGCGCAGGGATCTGCCGTGGCGCCCGCCCCCACCCGCCGACCACACCGATCTGAGCAGCCGCGCCGCGGTGCCTCTCTCTGACCCGTACCAGGTGTGGGTGTCGGAGGTGATGTCGCAGCAGACACGCATGGAAACGGTTATCACGTATTACAACGCCTGGATGAGGAAGTTCCCCTCCATCGATGCACTTGCGTCCTCAACCGAGGACGAGGTCAAGGCTGTGTGGGCCGGAATGGGCTACTACCGGCGCGCCATGTACCTTCGGAAGGGCGCACAGTACCTGCAGGCGTGGTCGAGGGCCCAGGCTGGTGACAAGACCAGCACCGGCGCCGCTTTTATGCCGTCGACGCAGCAAGAGCTTTTGAAGGTCCCGGGCGTTGGGCCGTACACATCGGCTGCAATCGCGTCTATGTGCTTTGGCGAGCCCGTGTGCTCGGTGGACGGAAACGTGATCCGCGTTCTCAGCCGCCTCCGCGGCGAGCGCGGCTTTGACCCCAAGGTGCCTGCCAACGTGAAACAGGCAACAGTCTGGGGGCAAGAGCTAATGGGCGCCGCCTCCGTTACGAGTGCCGCGACGGCGTGCACAGACCCAAAAGCCCTGAACCAAGGCTTAATGGAGCTGGGGGCTTCCGTTTGCCGTCCGGGCGGCGCGCCACTCTGCGCGTTGTGCCCGCTTCAAGCCCACTGTCGTGCCCGCGCACTCCTGCAGTGCGGCGACATCGAGGCCATCGAGGGCACCATTCCAGTCCGTGCCGCAGCACTCGCAAAGCGCCTTGCGCACGAGGTGTGCGTCGTTCACGAGATTGCTGCCGACGCTGGAATTGGTCCGAGTCACTTTGTCGTGGTGCGCCGCCCTGCCGACGGTCTGCTTGGCGGCATGCTCGAGTTCCCCACCGTGAGTGCCTTCAATGCTGGTACGGAAGAGGCGCCAGGGTCAGGCGACGAGGGGGTGGCTGAGGAGGTGCCGCCGTCGCGGCTGCTCACGCACCCACTGAGCAAGCTGACATGGAAGGCGCGGGCCAAGCCAACAAGCGTGCGCGCGTGCGGGTCTGTGCGCCACGTTTTCAGTCACATTCTAATGAACGTGACGGTGGTGCACGTGCAGTGGCCGTCCGCTGCGGACGGTGCCGCGCTGATGTGCAGGATTGCTGAGGTGCTGGACGCACACGTCGCCAAGTCGACCGGCGCCTCGCTCCCCTCTGCGGCACGAACTTCCCTCATGTCAGAAGACGAGCTGCGCCGCAACGCACCAAGCCGCCTGATGCTCAAGGTGCTGGACTCGCTGACGTGCTCCAGCGCAAAGCGTGGCCGCGCCGGAGGCGCCAGCGCGCCAGCCGGTTCTGGCGAAGCCGCCCTGTCTGTCGAAACCTTGCGCAAGAAGACGAAGCGGGGTGACGGGGTAACAGCAACACGCTGCGGCTGAACGTCCCTACGCGAGAGTCACTCGAGTCTTGTCTTTTCGCTTACAGGGCTGCAGCTCCCACTTATTCCCGTTCGCCTACACACATGCTGTTGGACACGAGTTTAGGCTTCGCGAAACGCGACCTTGCGTGTCAGACTGAATGGTTGCTGCGGCTCCTCCTGCTGCGAGAGCGAGGTGCCGGTGGTGGCAGCTAAGGTCGAGGGGTCTCAGCTCTCTACTCTGAGGCTGGAGTCGCGAAGCAAACACAGCCCCCTTGAAAAACACACACACACATACACACAGACTTAGGCGTTTTCTTTGCCAACCGTGAGACTGCCACTCTGCGATCGTCAGGCCGTCGGCGCCCTCAGCGCAAACGGCCCTCAGCTGGTGAGTCCCGCCCCTCTTTTTTTTGGTTGTCACCGCGCTCGCCGCCACCGCTGCCCACTGCTTCAATGCCCTGTCCCCCGCATCGTTGCTCCTGCTACAACTTCCGACCTCACCCGCACCCGCCTGCTCAATCGCAATGGCATCGCCCTCACACCTATTTGCGGCACTACTACTGTCCGTGCATGTGAAGGTCGCACCAGGTTCATTCATCGCGACTCGCCCTGCGCGCTGCCATGCGCAGCTGGTACGAGTTCGGCTACAACGGCTTCCCGTCGGGCGAGCAGCGCCGCCGCTTCTACCGCCAGCGCGATGACCCCTGCGACAGCGAGGAGGAGCGCGACTACGACGACGAAACAAACGATCGGCCCATCTTCTACTACCCACTTCGCCCCAGCGAAGAGGGCAGTCGCTCGTCTTACTCTGGCTCCGAATCTCCGGCGTCCTCGGAGTCGGACACACAGTGCGAATTCACAAACTGGAAAGGGGAGTATCAGCCGCTGCACGCCCGCTCTTACCGTCCGCGCGGGGCGAGGCGCCCGGGGACGTCGCGGCGCGGCCCTCACGAGGAGCCGCTACTGGGCTGCCTCCTGCACAGCACCCTGTACGAGGACATGCCCTCCTGGTACGGCTCCAGCAGCGTCGTCCTCGCTCCGCTCTCCCCTGCCGCCGGTGAGGTCTTCACTTTGCAGCACGGCGGCGCAGCCTGTGCGACGCCCTTCGGTGTGTCCAGTCAATTCAGTGTATGGCGGTGGCACACAGCCTCTGCGCCGACATCCGCGGCCGCGCGCGGCGCTCACGTCACCTGCACCCGCGTCGCGGAGGACCTTTCGCTGCCGTCGCTGCTCTGCTGGGACGCGCTGCACCCCACGCTGCGGCTCAGCAGCTCACCGGCGGTGCGTGCCCGTCCCCGCATCGGCCACTGTGCCGTCGCCCTGGCGCCGCTGGACGCACCGCTGTTGCAGTACTTCCTCACCGACCATCGCCAGGGGCATGCACCGAGAGTGCCGGGTCGCCCAGGGGCGGGGGCGGGCCGTGGCGACGACCCCGGTAGGGACGGGACGGCTGGCCTCCTCGTTGGCGACGTGCCCGTGCAGCTGCACGTGTCGCTCGTCGTGGGTGGGGCGTCGCGTTTGATCGACATGTCTAGCGCGCAGAGCAGCGGGTGCGTGGGCCAACGTGTGTGGTCGGAGAAGGATGCGACAGCGCTTCGCGGCCCCAACCTGGACCGTGTGGCGATCGGCGCGGCGCACATCCTGTCGCATCCGGCACTGTGCCTGAGTCTCATCGCCGACGCCGCGTCACAGCCGCGGCAGCACACAATTTACTTTCCACTCGACACGCCGGCCATGTCCGCGCTCGCACCGCGCGCGTTTGCGACGCTGACGGCGTGGCCAGATGCGGCGACGGACGCGTCGACGGTGCGCTCCTTCGCATACCTCGGTGGAACCGACAACGCCCGCGACCCGCTTGCGTTCTTTGAGGTGGAGGTCTTCCGGCTCCGCCTCGACACGTGGACGTGGAGCAGCAATCCCGTGACAACGTACGGCGCGAAGCCCGCCCCGCGCTTCGGCCACTCCGCCTCCCTGGCATCTGAGGACGCGTGTCTGCTTCTCTTCGGCGGTGTTGCAGCGGGCCACGTGTACCTCAACGACCTGCACGTGCTTGACCTGCGCACCCGCGTATGGCGCGAAGTGTTCATCCCGTTTGGCACCGACATGCCGCGCCGCGCCTTCTTCACGGCGTCAGTGATGACACTGGCAGATGTGGCGGGCTGCGAACTCAGTCAGGGCAGCAGCGCCAGCGGCGAATTTGCTGAGCGCGCGGCCGCGATGATGGCGCGCAACGCTGATCATTTGGACTCCGCCGCGCCGTCGTGCTCCAGCAGCGCGGCTGAAGCGGGGGCTGAGACGGCAAGGGCCGCACTTGCTGCGTCCGTGGCAGAAGCCGACGACGGCGAGGTGTGGTCTGCCAGCGTCACCTCAGCAAAGTCGTGTGGCGTTCTTGTTTTGGTCGGGGGTGAGTGCGAGGGGCGACCTGTAGCGTCGGCCTGGTCGTGTGCACTGCGCAACGGCAGCTGGCGCTGCCTCTCGTTTCCCCTCCGCGGTGCCGCAGACTTCGTGCATGTTGCTCGCGCGTCAGCTCCGTCGTCGGCCGCCAGCGCACCTCTGCCGCAGCATGTCGGCCGCCTGCCTTCTCGCACGGACTTTCAGACCGCGCTGCAGGCGATGGAGGAGCGCGCACGGGCCTGCGACAGCGGGGGCGGGAGCTCGGCGCGGCATTCGGCAACCCGCACCACGGCGACGTCCACGTCTGTCACTGAGCCGTACATTGCGGCGTGCCACGGCTCGCTGACGCAGGCGCTGCTTCTGCCGAGAGCAGCCACCTCTCAGGCGGAGCGACTGGTGCTGGTCGGCGGTTCGCGAGGGCCGCCGGTGAGCGTGGCGACAGAGGTTTCGCTTATGGGGACCAGCTTGCAGGAGACGGCCGCTCTCTGGCTTTTGGCGTCGCACCAGCAGCAGCCACTCACTGCCACAAAGCCGCTTTCGCAGATTCCCCATCTCCACACTTTCTTCTTCCGGGGCAGCGCTGCTCTCGCGCACGCCGCACAGTCGGCGCTGCGGCCCAGCGGTGTCAAGGTGGACTCGCCGGCCACCGCCACCGCCGAGGAGGCGCGCGCGAGCCGCGCGGTGAGCGAGAGCGTGCTGGACGGGCAGCTGACGGAGTGGACGCGGCTGGCACGCAAGCGACTGCGCGAGGAGGAGTCCTAGCGAGGTGAGTTGAGGCGGTGAAGGGGGAGGGGGGGGGTGCCGGGGGGAAGACGGCGGAGAGGCCGCCTCGACCTGCTGTAGCGTCCTACGGTGCATCGACTTCGTTTTCTTCTGCTTCCGGCGGCAAGCGCAACCGCTGTTGCCACTTCAGGCTCCTCACGCAGAAGCAAAGAGGCTGGTCACAGTAGTGTGTCGACCGTCCGTGCCCTCGACGTGCCCTGAAAGCACGCAGACACACACACACACACACGCATGCAAAATGAAACAGAAGGGAAGGCTCAAGGAGCGTCAAATGACGAAGGATGGGAAGTCGGAAACAACGCTCCTGTGGCGCTGTGTTCCTGGGCAGGGGTGCGCTGTGGCTGCGCCATTTCACGTTTCAGTCACGGTCCCAAGCAGCCTCGCAAAGGCGAAGCCCAGCTACCCACACGACATCCAGGCTCTGCTTGCGGAGCGTTTCTACGCCGTCCAGCTTCTGACTCTCGTTGCAGGCACCACGCCTTGCATTGCGCTCGCCGCGTCTACTCTCGTCGCTTTTTGCCCCCCCCCCAAACCCTCCTCCTTTCTTTTATCTTCGTGTATTGCTTTCCTTGACTGGCGCATATTTGATGTCTTTCAGGACTTGCGTGTGGAGCATCAGTGCAGCTGCAGCACGTTGTCGACTCCTCACGATACCCGCGCCTTTACTCTCCCGTGACTCGACGTGGCGACTCGAAGCCTTCCTACCTGACCCCCCTGACCTCCTGTGCACGATTCTCCTTTGCTTTCCTCCTTACTCAATCGCGCTTTCCATTTTGGGCTCCTCCTCGTTGCCACCGCGGTCAAGTTTTTCTTCTCGCGATGCTGGCCGCCATCTCTGACCAAGCCCGCTCGCTGCGGTCGCTCGTGTACGACACATGCATTGTGCCAATTACGTCCCGCTGGTACCGCGAGGTGCTGCTGGAGTGCCCGACAAACGCCGCAATGCTGGACATCGGGATCGGCACCGCCACCAGCCTCATCGCCAACCGCGACATCATCATTAGCAAGCAGATGACTGTGACGGGCGTCGACTACGACCTCGCTTATGTGCGTAGCGCTCAGGCAAACATTGCCGTGTGCGGCGGCCGGGTGCAGGACCTGGTGCGGGTAGAGCAGGCCGACATTCACGACTACAACAAGTCGCACACGGAGAAGTTTGACGTGCTCTACTTCTCTGGTAGCTTCATGATCATTCCGTCGCAGTCTGACGCACTGCGGCACTGTGTCCAGATGCTGCGCAGCCCGGTGCCGAAGGTGCCCGGGGGCGGTAACATCTTCTTCACTCAGACTTTTGAGGAGCGCACCTTCATCGGGCTGTACGTCACCCCGCTCGTCAAGCGTCTGCTTCGGGCTGTGACGACAATCGACTTTGGGGAGGTGACGTATGAGGACGATTTTCGCCGTGCGCTGGAGGCGGCCGATGTGGAGATTGTGCGCGTGAAGGCGATTCAAGGCTCGTACTTCCGCACTCAGACGCTTGTGGTGGCTCGCCCGCGGGTCTCGCTGCAGCGGGAGTAGTAACCCCTCACGGTGTGTGTGCGTGTGTGTGTGTGTTTGTGGGCGTGCTGAGGTGCTTGATCTCACTGTTCACGTGTATCGTCGCAAGAGTCGATTGTCACGGCCTGCTGGATGACGTCAAGGGGGTTCAAGGCTGACCCGCAGCCAACGCAGTCGCCACAACCCGATCACAAGAGTAACCAGTCAACATGCAGTTTCGCGGCGCTCCAGCAATGACTTCCTTGAGCACTGCGCCTCGTCTCCATTTCCATAAACGACCTTTTGGCGGAAGAGATGAGATTTGGCTCAGAAAGACACACGAAGCACAGGGGACGGCGGGGACGTGGCCGCGCGCTAGGTCGCGTGCGCGCGCAGCACCGCGAGACACGCTTGTCATCCCTTCGCTTTCCCTTTTCTCGCTCTGCTTGGCGATGCTCTCACCACGAGCGACATCATCGAAACCCTTCGTCATTTCCCTGCTCCCATTTTCACTTCCACGCACCGCATTGGTGTGCCTCGACCTTGGGTTTGGTGCAAATGTACCCTCTATCATGCGTGCTTCTGCCGGGCGCACGCACGCTGACGTGAACCTGCCACGTCTCACGTTTGCCTCGCTCCACGCGCACGCATTTGCACAGAAGCAACGTGGTCCATCTGACAGGCGCACACAACGACCGTCCTCGTCCCACTTAACAAAAAAAACCCACACCGTCACTTATTTGATTGTTTTAACAGACCACCGCGAAGAAACACCAACAGGCACACACGCGCACTCACACGTAGTTGAGCGGCGTCTCTTTTTTTTTTCTCTCACTGGAGTGGCCACTCGCGTCTCTTACCAAGTTGAGAATGGCGATCCCTGTGACGGAGAGCATCGGCAAGGCGCGCTGGAAGCAGGGCGAGGACGAGGAGCCCGCCCTCGAGATTCGCATCCCGTGCACCCTCCCTGACGGCGTGCGTCCACGCGACCTGACTGTCGAGATCAAGGATGGCGCCATCCTGTGCATCAGCCACAAGGAGACGCGCATCCTGCAATGGCGCCTGTACGCCGCCGTCAAGGACGAGGTGGAGTGGCGCGTCGAGGACGAGAACATCCTCGTCGCCGAGCTCGAGAAGAAGTCGGCGGCGCCGTGGAACTGCCTGCTGGACCTGCCGATGCGCGCCGACGACGAGTTGCTGACCTCCGCGGCGGAGATCAACCGCATGTTCCGCACGCAGCTGCCGACGCTGCCCTCGCAGGAGGAGGCGGCGGCGGACGAGAGCGGTGAGAAGAACGGGACCGCATCGGATGAGGCGGAGGCGGCGAAGAACGGCCACGACGAGGATGACCTTGACAAGCTGCTCGATGAGGCGGCCAAGGAGGCGACGAGCAAGGCCGAGAAGGACGGCGAGGACGAGGAGGACAACATTGCCGCGTTCATCAAGGCCGAGCTGGAGAACTACCACGCCGAGGAGGAGGAGATTAAGAAGAAGCTGGCCGAGGTGGACATGGTGCTCATTGACCAGTCCGACAACGAGGCCACCCGAACAGCCACCGAGCAGCGGGGCATTCTGATGGAGATGATCCGCCTGCACAACGCCTGCCGCGCGATCCGCTCACAGCCGAGCACGCTCGAGAACTTTCTGGAGTGCACAATGCTGGACCTGCAGAAGGCGCGCGTCAACATCGGCGAGGTTGGCGAGGGTGAGGAGGAGAAGTACGAGTCCGACGAAGAGCGCGAGCTGACTGCGACGGAGCTCATGGCATGCGGCCTCAAGTTCTTCGAGGACCAGGACATCAAGGGCTGCCTGCACTTCCTGCGCCTCGCCGCGATTCACCACAAGCACGAGCAGAGCACGCTGCTGCTTTACAACATTTACAGCCAGCTGCAGTCCCCGCGTGGTGCGTTCCTCCTCATGAAGCGCGCGCTCGACGACAGCGAGCCCAGCGCGCTGGTGAGCCAGAAAGTGGGCGAGCTCTACGACCAAGGCGCACGCCACTTCCTACCGCTCTTCCCCGCCGCCGTCTACTTCTATCAGCGCGCTGCAAAGCTGGGGCACGTGAATAGCATGCTGAGCCTCGCGCAGCTCTGGCTACGCGGCAGCACGGCGTCGTCGATGCTGTCCGAGGAGGAGGTGGAGGCGCAGCAGAGCATTGGCAAGTACCACGCGTGGCTCCAGAAGGCGATGGACCGGGGCTGCGGCTCAGCCTACTTTGTGCGTGGCTGCATGCACATCAAGGGCGAGCACGGCATGGCCAAGTCGTACACGAGCGCGAAGGAGTACCTCGACGCGGCTGCCGGTGCGCAGCCCGAGATCCTGCGCCGTGCGCCGCAGATTCCTGCAATGCTGGAGATGGTGCTCGCGGAGGAGAAGGAGGCCGCCGCTGGCGCCGCTAACGCGACTGCGGACGGGGACAAGAAAGAGGGGGCGTCCGACTCGGCAGCCAAGGTTGGCGCTGCTAACGGAGCTGGTGCTAGTGCTGCGGCTGCGGCCGGGAAGCCGGCGAGCGACGAGGTGAAGGTGACCTCGTCCATGGCCCGTCTCAACGCGCTCACGAACAAGAGCTCCGGCTTCGCCGGGAACGGCGGTGTCGTGTCGCGGCCCGTCAGCGACGGGTCGGCGATGCGGGCTCGCCGTGGTGTCGGCAACGGTGCGCGCAGCAAGCTTTTCTGGGAGCGCGCTTGCGTCACCGGCTTCACCGTCTACGGCGTGTACGCGCTGGCCTTCCCCATCCGCATCTTACTGCTGCCGCTCTTCTACTCCGCCATCAGTGGCCTCCTGGAGGCCATCCCGTGGCTCGCCAACAACAACGCTGACGTCAGCATGTTCTAGAGCGGACGCAGCGAGCCCACTTTTCCCCTCCCTCCAGAGCCAACAAGAATGGGACAGCGCGGGCAGCCTCGTCGACGCGAAGGGCGTGAAGGGCGCGGCCCGGAAGGGTGGGGATGGGGGGAAGCAGTGCGGCGCAGACAGGCGCGGTGGAACAAGCTGCGCGCATCCCCCGCGTCCTCCCTCAAGCAAAAATGGCGAGAAATAGTGTGTGTGCGTGTGTGTGTGTGTACGGAAAACTGTGCTCGAACGCGCCGCGCGCCTTTTCCTGCTCGCGCTCCTGCGCCCGGCGCCTCTGTCGCGTAGCGTCATAGTGCCCTTGCACTGCCTGGCAACGGTCCGCATCGTTCATTTTTCCTCACAGAATTTCTGCCCCCGCGTGTGTCGTCTTGGGCGGCTCTTCCTTTGCGTTTCACTCTTGCGCAAGGGTCGAAATGTGTGGGCGTGCGATTGTCCTCGTGTTGGTACTTGCGCGTGTCCGTCGGTATCCGTGGGTTGTACCAGCTCTTCTCTTCTTCGCTCGTCAGCGGCGCCGACTTGCCGCCGCTTCTCTTCCCGCGTCGATTGCTACAGCTGGTTGTTTGGTGTGGGTGGAGAGCGGGTCAAGTGGAGAAGCCTTTTCACACCACTTCCTGCGCTTTCTTGATGTGTGGGGTGCGCCGCTTCGACGCTGTGTCACGATGCGGCGCTACTTCAGGTGACGGGTTGTGTTTGGGTACGCGCGGGTACCAGTACTGCAAGCTGGAGTGGCGACCGCGTGTTCACGTTTGTGGACGTCTGTAGTACTCGAGACAGCTGCGCCGAGGCGCGGATCTGACAGCGACAGACGGACTCTGCTGACGCTCCTCTTCAGCGGGAGAGTCTCGAACAGGCCGTCTCCGAGGCAGCTTGTGCCTCTTTTTGACTTTTACTAGTTTTCTGCCCACTCACCACGCCGTTTTTTTCTTGTTGTCTACGTCTACGCGTTTCTCTTACCCACGCTTTTTGCCACAGTAACGCTAACTCTAAGCGCAAGGGGCAAGACTCATTGCGCCCCCTTCACGTCTCGTGTCTCCGCAACTTCCACTCAGCCAGTGAGGGAAATAGAAAACATGAGAGCAGCCTAAAGACGCAGGTGATGCGCCTCGCTGGCGCCCCTCTGTGGATCATGCGAAGCGGTGAAGACAGTCGCCCGACAGCAGGACAAAAGTGCCGTGCCGGCGTTTGGTGCACTCAAAACGGTGTGAGCGGATTCGCGAAGTGTGTGCCGCAGACGTCATCCGGTGAGCTTGGGGGCCTCCCAACCTCACAAAAGAGTGAGTAATCGAGAGAGCTCTCATGGGCGTGACCCCCCTCAGTGGGGGCGTCGTCGAAGCACCGTCGCGTTGCTGCCTTTCATCGCTCTCTCTTGTCTCTTCTCCTCTCCTCTCTTTGTGGTGCCCCCCCCTCGGTCCTGCTCATCTCCGCCGCTCAACACACAAACACAAACACACACACACACACACAAACACAAGCAGATCGAACCAGCCTGTGCGCCGCAACGTGCCCTCTGTCAGCAATGTTTGGCAGGAAAGCAGCTCGTTCTGCCCTGAGCCGCACGCTGCAGCGCAGCACCGCCACCAGGGTTGCCACCGCCGCGACCACTTCGAGCCTGCGACGGCTGCCGCGTGGGGCGACGGTGGCCTATGTTGCTTACCACTCCGCGCACACTAACCGCCGGTCGCAGAGCAGCATCGCCGACGAGGCGACCAACAGCAGCTGCAGCAGCGGCGGCAATAGCGATACCAGCGCAGAGCCGGAGGCCGCACCATCGTCTACTTTTGCAGCGGCCGGGCAGCAGTCGGAGGCTGGCAAGCTCGTAATGGAGCGCGCAGCCGACGCGCGTCGCGAGATTTTTCAATTGTGGAGTCGCACGGCCGCGGCAGAGGAGGCCGCGGCGCAGGCGACGGCCTCGCTACAGCCCGATAAGGCGGATACAGAGGCGAAGGCGGCGGAGGAGCGCTGTGCCGCGGTGGCTGCACTGCTGGCCAAGTATGCCATTGACCCGACGGCACCGCGTGAGGAGGACGTGAGCCGCGGTCTCGGGGACGCTTTGGATCGTCTGCTGCTGCTGTGCGTCCCACTGGGGTCCAGCAACGACACCGACACGCTCGTGAAGCTGATGCAGGTCTCTGCGCGGCAGGGGCGGCAGCTATCGATGCGCACGATTCAGCACCTCTTTGCGCGCACCAGCAGCTACGCCGAGGCCCTTGCTCTCTTTTACGCGATGCGGCGCAGCAACTTCGCCATGAGCATGGAGGCGTATCACGCCATGCTGTACTCTCTGCAGCGACTCGAGGAGGAAGGCTGGGCGGCTCACTTCCACGAGGAGCTCGTCGCATCCAAGGGAGAGGCGGTGTCGGAGCAGGCGCTGGATTTTGTTTTACGCGGCGTGGACAACCAACTCATGCCCGAGAACAAGCCGTGGCTTGGCCGCGTCATGTTTGCCGAGGCGAAGGACAACGCCGCCACGCGGCGGCAGTCCATGGCGGACTTTGACGCGATGGGACAGCTTTGGGTGCAGCGGTACAAGAACGGCGGCGCGGCGCCCGAGTAGTGCTCGCGGTGAGGTACCCAGTCGCGAGCGCCGTGTGTGTGTGCTGTGCGTGTCTCCTTCCAGCGCTCGCAGCGCTCCAGGCGTTCTGTCGCTCACTGCATTCTTTTCGTTCCCCCCCCTTTTCACAGGTTTAGTACTGTTGATAGGAGTGTTGGTGACAGTCGTGGTGAGTGCGGGACTCGCATGAGATGGACGGGCTTCGATTGCCTGCCAAGTCTCCGTGGGGCCCCATGGCCTTTTTGATTCGCCTCTGCGCCAGAGGCACACGACTAATGAGCGTACCTGAAGAGTAAGCTAAAGAGAAGTCCGCGGGGCATCTTCGCATGTTTCCGATGGAGCACGCGGGAGGCTCGTGATATAGGTCAGCGCTCTTCGCCACCACTCACGCTTAGCTTCGTTGATGTCCGTCGGTCCAGAGAAACGACTTCGATTGCTGTACCTACTCGCTCCAATGTGCGTTGCACCGAGTTGTGCACCAAGCAATGGTCTCGTGCTTCCGCGGCATCAGATCAAGTCGGTCGTGCCACGTAAACTCCATTCGAACTCTCCATTTGCATGTTTCTCTTTCGTCTCTTTGCCTCTTTTTTTCACCCACGTCGGATGAGTGGGCGGCACACGCATCCCGCGCACGCACGCACGCACGCAATCATGCGTCCGTTCTCCTGCGCGCCTGCCCCTGTCCGCCTTCTCCGTACTAACTCACACGGTGCAAGGTCAGGGCTGGCACACGGCGCGCAAACCCCCGTCGTGCGTGCGGGTTCTTCCTTCCGCGGCCAGCGACGCGAAAGGGGGAAGCGTACGGGCGAGGGGCCAAAAAGAGCAACATTTTCCGCAGACCTGCCCGCATCACGTCCGCACTCGGGGACACGCCTCTGGTTTTTTCCTTTCCCCTCGGTCATTGCTCTGCGCTCAAGGTGGTGGTTTGCGCACCCGACAGAAGGCACATCGCAGCTGCCGCTCTTCAAATCCTGAACCTCGACACGCTCGCGTCATGTGGCTCGCCGCTTCTGTGGGTGCCGCTACTCACTTTGCTCGGAAGAAGAAGAAAGCACCTTCCGTTCCACTGCCATTGTTCCCCCCCCCCCACACACGTTCAACCAGCCGAGTAGACACACTTTTAGCCCCATCATCTCCTCGGTTCTTCTTTTAGATTCTTCTCACCTCCCGCGGCTTCACGCATCTCCTGCCCGAGAGGCTGCTGGAAAGCACGCGGGTCTAGACAGAGAAGGCGGCTGCTCGCGCGCACTTTTTCTGTGCTCCTCCGTACTCCGCACGCGTACTCGCACAAACGTGGACGCGAGATAGATAATACTGGCAGGCGACGGGGCAGAGCGAGAGCGAAGCACGGCGCGCTCTTTACGCGTAGCGGGTCTTCATCAGGCTGCGCGTCTGCACGTGTGCCTTTGTGTGTGTGGGTGTGTGGTGTCTGCCGTTTGCCCTCTCTCGTCGGCTCATCGCGACGCCTTTTGTTTCTTTTTAATGGAGGCAACACGGTCGCCGCCTCTATCTACCGCTGCTGCTCCTCCTCGCCCGCGCCCTGCGCCCTCGTCTGCCGGTGCATCAGTATTGCGCAGTCTCCAGACCGAGAATGACAGTCTGCGCTCTGATCTGCTGCGTGAGCGCCAGCGCAGCGCGCAGCTGCAGCAGGAGCTCACCGATGTGCGCGTGGCGGCGGAGCAGGTGGCGCGCGAGTCAGCGGCGTCCACTGCGGAGCAGGTGCGTGCGCTGCAGGAGCGCTGCCGGCTGCTGGCTGACCGGCTTGTGGCGAAGAAGCGGGAGGAGCAGCTGGCAGAGACCGCGCGGGTCGGGTTTGTGTTGCGCTCCCAGCTAGAGGAGCGTCGCTTTCTGAAGCGTGCACTCGAAGAGATGCAGCAGGCGCTGGCGGCCCCTTCACCACCGTCTGCGCAGCCCGACAGAGCCAGCAGCGCACGCGGGGGTGCTGAGGTTGCGCAGGCGAGAGAGGAGGTGCACGCGGGTGAGCTCTACAGTCTCATGATGTCCGTCTCCGACGCCCTGCACACGTACATGGCGGCGGCGAAGCTCGAGAAGGCGCGCACGCGGCTGGCATTTGAGCGGGCGACGGCGGTCGTGGACGAGCTGCGCTGCGCCATGGGCGACGCCACCCGCACTGCCTTCGATGCCGCCGTACTAGCCGGGCACATGGAGGACGACACCGCGGCGGCGGGTGTCGGCGTCGCCGCCCCTGGTGGGGATGTCTTTGAGCCCTCGTCGTTTCTTGTGCTGCCCCGCGACAGCACCCGTGGCGGCAGCCTCGCTGCCCCTGCCACGCCTCCCCCACCGAGCTCCACCCACGCCTGGGTCGCCCCGTCGCCGGCGGGGCAGCTGGCGGTCGAGCTGGAGTGGGTGTGCGACATCCTGAAGGCGTGTGTGCGAGGGGCGGCAGAGGCGCACACGCTGCTGGGAACCGCGGCCGAGGGCCTCAAGGCGCCACCGCTGCACCTAGCCTCGTCACAGCAGGAGGATCAGCTTGCCTCGGCCGCCTTTCCAGCTACCACCGGCGCCAGCGCGGAGATGACCGCGCTGCTGCGGAGCTTCTTCCACGACCTGTGCGCGCTCAAGCGTCACGCTGCCCAGCAGCAGGAGAGCATGGCGCGCCAGCTGGCGCGCGAGGTGGAGCAGCACTTTCACTCCACGCAGCAGTCCGAGCAGCGCATCCAGCTGTTAGAGGCGGAGTGCGCACGTCTGCTGCGGCACGCCGAGCGGGAGGCACGGGCGATGCCGGGGAAGGACGCAACGACGCAGACCCCGAAGCGGCTGAACGCCGGGGTGCCGGTGCGCCCCCGTCCCGCCGCAGAGCCGCCGGTGACGCCGGAGCGCTACACCGCACCACACGTCAGCTCCGAGGCAGTCACGCCGCCTTCACCTGCTCAAGATTCACGCGCGGCTCGTTCGAAGCCACCCGCTGCCGCGGCCGTACGCGCGTCGCTTCCCAGGACCTCTGCTGCGGCTCCCACTGCGGAGGGCGGGCACGCCACGCGTGCGCTTTTCTCAAATGATCAAGACCCGCCGCACACGCGCGCCTTGACCCCCCCACGCGATGCGACGCAGCGGGCGGTTCGAGACCACGTGGCGCGGCACCCCGTCACCGCCTCGGCTGCCACAGGCGCGTCCCTGCGCACCAGTCGCAACTCCTCCTTCCACCACGCAGCTGCAGAAGGGGAGCCGTCTCTCACGGTCTCGCCCCAGCGCAAGTCGTCGGCCGCGGCATTAGCGCTGTGGGCATCCTACCACGCACGCGACGTCCAGGCCGCGCGCCGCCCCTCGCCAACGGCCCTTCTGTCGCCACCGCGGACGTCTTCGCAGCACCTCCTCTCACCCCCACCGGCTCCGCCACCGGCGTACCGCACCGCGTACACAGCCGCCGATCACCACCCCACAGCCACCGCAAGCGGCACCTCGGCCACGCGCGCCGCGGCGAGCCACTCCCCGCAGCGCCGCTCTGCGACGATGTCAACGCCGCCGCGCAGGCCCGCCGCCACGACCACGACCACGACCGCCCCAGCCCCCGCCGCCGTCCGTCGCAGCCTCTCCGTCGCAACGCTCTCCTCCGTCTCGACGTCCTCGGACCGACTCTCGCCCCCGCCGCGGCAGAGGCCCGGCACGGAGGGGCTCGTCGCGTCGCACCCGCGCTCCCCGCCTCCCTCTGCGGCCCGCATGGTGTCGTCGGAGCTGGCACCGCCACCGCCCTCGTCGCTGGAGCCCCCCAGCATCCCGCCGCCACGCGCCTCCACACCACCGCCGGCCGAGGCGTCTACACGAGCCGTGACGGCGGCGGTGGGGGCGGGGCCGCACCGCAGGCGTTTGTCCCAGCAGCTCTACGACGAGGCGGCCGCAGACGTCTTCTCCTCGACCTCCTCTTCCGGCTTCGCGATCCCCCACGATGCCGACTCGTCTGTGCGCCGCCACCGGCCCGGCGCATCCCGTGCGAGTGATGCAGGGGCGCGAACACCGTCCCCGCGACGACCGGTGCGACTCGACTCGCGCATCGCTCGCACGTCACCTGGCGGAGGACAAGGGCCGCTGAGGTCACCGATGCGCTCCTCGACAGGCCTGTCCACACCGCTGCGGTCCACGTCGGGTGGGCTCGGCGTGGAGGGGCGGGCAGAGCCGCGCAGCACTCCACACATCTGGCGCCGCATCCAAGCCGAGGTGTCCTGGCAGCATCAGCAGCAGCACACTCTGCCGTCGCCCATCGTAGGTGGCGAGCCCTCCGCGCTGTTTGGTACGCCGCGGGAGGTGCCGTGGGCAGACTCCTGACAGGCCGGTTGTGGTTGAGGAGAGACAGGACGCGTCTGAGCCTTTTCGCAGCTCTGTGAGTGAGTGCGGCGGAGGCGGTCCTTCTGCGCAGGCGTGGCGCTGCGGTTCTTGCGGGGGCGAGATGTGATGAAGTGCGCTCGGCGCAGCAGCTTTACAGTCCCTTTACCTGGCCTCCACACACAAACATGAATGACGACAGCGGAAAGAAAGCCGCGTAGAAAGTGAAGAGTTGTGGGTTGGCTGATTTCAGCGATGAAAACCGCACGCTCCGGGTCGAAATGTTGCATCCTCCTCGTGCAGTGCGAATGGGAGCGGCTGTGTGTGTATGTGGGTGGGGGGTGGGATTGCTTCATGGAAGGCGGCACCTGCGAAGCACTCGCACAGACGCGCTTGTGCTCCGGAGTTGCTCTGCGGCGTCGACATCGTGTCGCCTCTGACTCCTCCGACTCCCACTCCGACACCGCTGGCAAACTCGGCCGTGCCCAACCTCCTCTCGGGATGTAGTACAAATCGCTTCCTTGCGCCCCGTCTCTTTTCCTCTTCCGCTGCACGCGCACGCAACACCCACGCACACACAACCCGCCGTGCACACTGCGGCGCGCAAATAAGGAAGCGCCCTGCACTCGCAACCGGCGACAACACAATCGTAAAAAGAAAAAGAGCCCACTCGACAAGTGGAGGACGGAAACGTGACAGTCGTGCGCGCCCACCCAGTGGCCCACGCACGATGCGCGACCGCCGCCCGCTGCTCAGGAAGGACGTGGCTGCTTCAGAGAACGATGCGGCGGCACTCAGCATGCCGGCCGAGACGGCCGAGGAGCGCGACCTGCGGGGAAAGCGGCGACAGGCCAAGGACACGATGCGCGGCATCGTGAGCTACGCGCTCTTCGTTGCCGTCTTCCTCGGCGTTCCGCTCTTTCTCGTCATGCACTACACGCCATTCTTCGTCTTTCAGAACCTGCGCTGCCGGCTTCAGGACAAGTACCTGTGGTCCGACCGCACAGTGCGTGCCATGGAGGACGGGTACAAGCGCTACTTCAACGAGCCCCCGCTCTACCTGTCGCGCGAGTTCAACCGGACGATGATGTGGGGTACGTACGAGCCGAGCCGCATCTTCGCCGTCAAGAGCCGCTCGCAGCACCCCGTCACCGTCGGCATCGCCTGGTACGACGCGGCGATGGCGCACCCGCTGCGGCACACCATGCCGTACCTGCACAACAAAGTGAACGCCCCCCGCGCGGGAAGCAAGAAAGGCGGCGACGCGGAGGTGATGCAGGTAAGGTGGATCGTGAACGACGGAATGCACTACGCCAAGGAAGTGGTGGAAGACAAGGGTAACCGTGCCTCTTTCGAGATCGAGCTGCTGAAGAGCCCGTTTGCGGACGCGTGGCACGTCCGTGTGCACGGCCGCGTGGAGGGTGACTCGCCGCTTGTCATGGTGGTGTACATGTCGCACGCCGACACGCAGGAGCGCATTGAGCTGGAGGCGCCGACCGGGCACAACGACGGCGACTGGAGTCCAGTGCTGAGGGGCCGCATGCAGGCCGACGGGGAGCCGGACCACACCGATTTCACGCTGCGCGTCTATGACGACCACAACCCCGTCTACGACACGGCCCCGTGGCACATTTCCGGGCTCCAGACCGACGTTGCCGAAGCGTTTCAGCGCACGGCGCTGGACGCGGTGGGGGCCACCCCTGCCGAGCGGGCTGTTGCAGGCGGTCGCGGCATCGGCGGCGGCGCCCACGTCGGCGAGCTGCAACAGCAGCAGCTGGACCTGCGGCGCCTGCCCGAGTCGGCGTTCACGTACATCGACGCCAAGGATCCGCAGAGCTTCCGCGCTCCGCCGCCGCAGGCTTCGCACAACGTCATGGTGCTGCGCAAGGCGTACGACTCGAGCTTCCGGCTGGAGCTCTCGCTGAGCCCGGCTGACCACGCCACCGGCACGCCGCGCGACGAGAAGGCTGGCAGCCCGATTGGCCAGCTTGTGCCGCGCTACGAGGCACTCAGCACCTGCCAGCTGACGAACGCGCTGCGCTGGCGCAGCAAGGCCATCAGCCTGCACTCCGCCAAGATTTTCCGGCCTTGGCTGTCGCTCTTCAACACCACCAAGGACCTGTACGAGCGCATCGCCACCATCGCGCTCGCGGAGCTGTTCGGTTCGCTCGTGTACGCGGGTGGGCACTATCAGCAGGTGGACGCGGATATGGACGACGCCGCGGACCAGCAGGGGCGCGCCGCGCAGCTCTGGAGCTCCGATCAACTTCACGCGTCGCCGCGGCGAGTGAGTGCGCTGGCGGCGGTCGGCTCGCGCACGGACGAGGCCTTTGGCCAGGCTTCCCTCACGGGCCTGCCGCTGCTCTTCTTGACGCGGTGGAACAAGGAGGTGGTGAAGGACGTGATTGCGTCGTGGCTGCTCGGGGCGCAGGATCCGGCGACGGGCTTCGTGCCCAGCCGCGCTGTCTTCGACGCCGATGCCCGCTCCTACACCCCGCGTGCATTGCGGTACGAGCACCCCACCTTCGCCTCCCCACCAACGATGCTGCTCGGGCTGCAGGAGCTGCTGACGGAGATGCGCCGTAAGGAGGCACGGCTTGCCACCGCAAACCAGCGCAAGGCGCGCAACACGCCGGCGTACTACGAGAAGGAGAAGGCGGCTGATGACGCGTTTCTGCGCGCGCTGCTGCCGGCGCTGCGGCGGTGGCGGAGTTGGTGGCACGTCACGCAGTGCGGTGGCGCCACCGATGGGCTGGCACGGCAGTGCCGCTCGCGAGCTCCACTGGAGGCGTGGCCGCGGCAGCCGACGGAGGGCCAGCCAGAGAGCCTGCTAGTGTACCGCTGGCGCGGGCGCGATGGTCACCGGCTGCCCACGAGCGGCATGGAGGACTATCCGCGACCCGTCTGCGCCGGCGAGCACCACCGCGAGGCCCACGTCGACGCCTTCTCGTGGGTTGCGCTGCTCAGCAAGCTCATCAGTCGCGTCGAGACAGAGTTTCTGCACGAGCCGGAGAGTGTGACAGTGGACTGGGAGGCGCACCTCGACGCGGTGCACTGGGACGCCGGGCAGCAGCGGTACAGCGACCGTGTGGGGTGCGGCACGTGGGCCCACTCGCCGTACGTGGGCTACGTCAACCTCTTCCCCGTCATGCTCGGTGTCGTGCAGCGCGATCTCGTCAAGGCGGCTCAAACCATCGCTCTCGCCCAGAGGGAGCTGGACAGCGAGTACGGGCTCATGTCTGTCTCGTACGCCTCCGTGCGCCTCGCACGCGAGTCGGAGCTGCAGCATCAGAACATGTGGATGGGCTATGTCTGGCCCTCCGCAAATCTCCTCTTCCTCTACGGGCTCAAGACGTACTACCTCGACGCCATTGGTGTCCACGACAGCGGGGCTGCTGCGAGCGAGGTGCTGACGGCGGCGCAGCTGCGCAGCTTCTACACCAACTTGCGCGTGAACGTGGTGGGGACGATCCGCGGCGGCTCACGGTGGTGGGAGTACTACAGCCCGTTGGACGGCCGCGGCGAGGGCAGCAAGACGTACGTGGCGACGCGCAGCTTGCTGCTCGGCCTGCTGGACAACTTTGCGTGAGTGTCCTATGCGCTTGTGTAAGCGTGCGCGCTTGCAGCTGCGGAGCTCGGCATGACGGCCGCGGCAGTGCTTGGGTGAAAACTCCTTGACGCTCCATCTGTGCAGGCGCAAGCGCGCATGAGGGGCCCCGTCTAATTGCGCCTGCCACATACGCGTGCTCGTGTCTGGCTCTCCGGCGCGCTGGTATTTTTTTCTTCGGTTCAAGCCGAGCGGTTCGAAAATCCACACGAGGTTCTGTAGCATCCGCAACCACTGGTGCGCGTGTGGCGCAGATGCCACTTTAGCCCCCCTCTTTTACTCTGAAGGATTTGCTACTTTGGAGTCGCTGGATGCGGCACGTGAAGGCCTCCTCAGCAGCGGCAAAGCGCGCGCTTAGAGTGTCACCTCCTCTCATGGGATTTGTTCCCATTCGATCCTCCGCATCCTCTACCTCTTTTAACGATTTCTTGTGCGCGACGCACACGCGTCTCTCGTCTCACCTTCGACCCGCGCCTTCCTCCTCACCACTGCTCTTCTCCGGTGCATCCACACAGGAAGGTTCTCCGCACTCGTCTTTCCCTCCCACCACCCCCTCCCCGTTCACCTCCCTCTTTGTCAACATGGGCCATCTCGACCAGTGGCGCTCGCACCAGAAGATCGGCATGGGCAAGGGTTCCCGCTGCTGCGTCATCTGCTCGAACCAGAAGGCGCTCATCCGCAAGTACGAGCTGAACGTGTGCCGCCAGTGCTTCCGTGAGAACGCCGAGCACATCGGCTTCAACAAGCTCCGTTAAGCGGACGGCCAGGGGGCAACACCGCCTCGTGGGTGTAAAGCGTGAGGCACACCAAACGCCGCGGGCGTAGGCGTCTTGCGATGGCTGTCTGACTGCCGCTGTCCGGCCGCGAGCTGGTGCGCTGGTGTCGCGCCAGCTCGCGGTGACGGCGCAGTCGTGGAAATCGCGCAGCCGCTCCGCGCTGCTTTTGGCTTGTGAAACGACGTCAGCGCGTTTTGCCCTTCTCGCTCGTTTTTGCGTTTTTTGTTTCCAGAAGGAGTGCCCTGCGGTGTCGTCTCTGTCTCTTGTCCTCGTGCGTGTGACCAACTTCTCCTGCGCGGTCGCTCTCGTGCGGAGAGGGGTCATCGTGGGGTGAAGGCAGTTTCTCTGCCTCAGCCCCTTCCCTTCTCCCCACGCGGTCGTGCCGGCGAGCCGTGGAAGGCGGCAAGTGACTCGGAGACCTGCATCGGCAACACTTCTCATTTTAGCTAACCCCCCAAAAAGCACAGCAGAGTACTACGACGCCAGGAAGGAGCCGCGCGCGGATGACGTGACGTGGCGTGCGCGCGGTGATGTACCTGCGGCAGAGGCATAGGGAGACGGCAAGGCAAGAGAGGGCAGGCCTCCTTCTTGATGCCTCTTTCCGCTTTGTTGTTGCTGCACCGGCGCATCCCATCTCCGTCCCCACGCGGCGGCGTCGCTTTTCCCGTTCTTCCTCTCTTTCTGGCGCGTAGATGACACCGGCCTTGCCGGTGGACGACGCGGCGGATTTGCCCTGACGCAGCCGACAGGGAGGAGACGGGCGACACCTGTTGATGTCTCTCCAGGACTGGCAGCACGAGTGCCACGCTCTCACACGATCGCACCTCTCGTGCCGTGAAGCGTGCACTCCGTTCTTCGCTGGTTGTCCTTTACCGTGCACAGGCCTTTGTACCTCTTCTGTCCCACTTCATCCCTCCCCTCCTCTCTTGTCCGCGCGGCTGCGCAACCACGTGCAACGCGGGAATCGAAATCCACAACCCACTCCGGACGTGAACACCGCATCAGAATTCCGCCGCACTCACTCGTCTCACCCGCAACACCACACCACAAAACTTCTCGATACTCAAAGGAAACTCCACTGCCACTTCTTTTCTATCCTCCTCAAAACACAAGACGACTCCGTGCTGCCACCCCGGCCAACGCCTCCCGAATTGTCGGCAAGCCGCGACTTCTAGTGCTTCTATTGGACCGCTGCGTCCGTGAGAAATAGAAAGCAAGAGGTCACCAGAGGCCACAAGCACCGCTCGCACAGAGTGCACAGGAAAGACAAGAGAGGACAAGGTAGCAACAGTAAGAGGCGGGCTTCAAAACTCTTCTGTGAGTGCCGCCCTTCGTGCCGACGCTTCGCCTTTTCCGCCTTTTCCTTTTGTGTTCTTGCCTGCGTCTGACAGCTGTGCGCCAGCGCGGTTCGACCAAGCACTGTCTTTCTCCCTGTCGCGCACACCCAAACACAAACACACACACACACACTCGTCCGCTCTCCTCTTCCCTCACCTCATCAAGCGTACGCAGCGCCGCTGGCGAGAAGGCCGCAAAGCGGGAGAGACGAATAGTTTCCCCCCTTTTCGCCTCCTTTTTCCTCGGATACCAGCGCGTGCGTGCTTGCCCGCTCTCCAGGCAGCCCACGTTGTAGATTGACCTCCGCCGCTGTGGTGTGGTCCTTCTTCCCACTCCCGTGCAAACGGTTCTTCTTTTTCTCTTTGTTGGTCGCACTCTGCTCATTCGTTCCCCCCCCCCCCACCACCACCGCCCACCGCCCCCCACTGTCCTCCTTCACGTTGTCCCCCAAAAGCACATTTCTTCTCCTTTTCTTTCCACTCCGCCCCTCTCCTTCTCGTCGTGGCGCAGGCGCTCGGCGAGTGAGTTCTTGTGTATTCTGCTCCCCTTCTATTTCTGCAGCGTGCACACCTCTCCCTTCCTCCATCATCCTCCCCCCTCCCCCGACCTCCACCTTGACGTTTTCTCATTGTGTGGCCGCCTCCGTCTTCATGATGAGCACCGCAGCCCCCACCAACTCCACGGCGCAGCACGCCGACCCGGTGCCCGCCGCAAGTCCGCAGACCAACGGCGCCGACAAGAGCCGAGGCCTCAGCGCCGCCAGCTCTGTACCGTCCACGCAGGGCAAGCGACTGCTTCGCAAGGACGCGAATGGCGCCGCTGCCGCCGAGGCCGCACGCAAGCGCAAGGAGGAGGACGAGCAGCTGGCGCGCGAAATCGCTGAGGCCCGTGCGTTCGCCGCGCGGACCGCAAAGGAGAAGGCAGACAAGATTCGCCAGGCCGACATTGAGCGCCGCAAGCGCCGAGAGCAGATGGAGGCGCGTGCTCAGAAGGACTCCAGCAGCGACCAGAAGCACAAGGAGTTGGCCCAGCGGCAAGCTGCCAAGGAGCGCGCCGAGGAGGAGG